>PVLA01007952.1:0-96333 GCA_004027455.1 Hydrochoerus hydrochaeris | reverse complement strand
AGAGGAGGGGAGGGGAGGAAAGGGGAGAAGAGGGGAGGGGAGAGGAGGGGAGATGCAGAAAGAAAGACAGAGAAGGAGATGAACCTTCCCAATGGGTTTACAGGATCTAAAACTGAAACCAGGGTACTGCCCTGCTTTCAATAGACCCGCAAGATGTAGAGAAAACAGTAGGAAAGGTGCCAAGTTGAAGGAATGATCAATTGACTTCTGTGACATTGAAATCCTCAAAGAAAATGCAATTTTTATCTGACAAGTATTAGGCCCTGAGGCATTTTTAAGCTATTAACAGTTCTGCTACAAATGATTTGCCTACATAGTTAATCACCTGGCAGAGCCCTGGGCAATGGAACCCAACATGGGAATTAGTGGGGGAAGTAAAGAAGGTCAGGAATGATAGGGGCAAGAGGGTGAGAGATGCCAGAGGATATGGGAGACAGAGCTGGGCAAGAAAGTCACTGGGTTTCCTAGGGGACATGAAGGGCAGGCGTGGCAAGTAAACACTGGTTCTCCAGTGACCTTATCACGGGAATAATGTTTCCTAGAACACTCATGCACGAAGTAGGTGGCTAAAGACAAACAGAAGCCAGAAGAGAAAGCAAAGCAGAGAGAAAAGAAATGAAGGTCAAGGAGTTTAGCAAGAAAAGAAGAGTTACTTTTGGCAGGCATAGGATGTTGAAGTTCTTGGGGGTTCCACCAACTATTAGATTACCCTTTGGTAAAATAAATACCTCCTCTATGACTCAATTTCTCTATTAAAATGATTTCTTTTGATGTCAGAAAGTCCCTTCGGGGGAATAAAGAGTTAATATCTGAAAGTCTCAAGTAGACTTTCGAGAGTCGGGTTCTATTCTAAGTATGAGGGATTCCTATTGTAGATGATTCTGTAGATTGATAAAACTAAATGACCTCTACAGCATAAAACCATAATTCTCTTCAGTGTACAAAAGCCCAAAAATAAAGACCAGATGTCTTCAAACTGCTGACGCTGGTTGAGCTGGTTCCACTCACTCACAGTGATTGCTAAACCAAGATTTCTCTGGACACGAAGCTGAGGATTTCCATCATTGTATTATTAGCTTTTGGCCACAGTATATGGGCATCCTTTTGTCCTCCTTAGGTCTGGAGTGGAGTTTTCCACTCTTTAGCAGACTCATCCGCAGAGGCTGAGCAGAGGCTGGTTCAGTCCCACACCTCTCCTGCAGCTTCTCTGGCTGAGAAGAGCCCATTTCTCAGCAGTGAGGCTCCCACAGTGACTTGCTCAGATTCTACTTCCTCTGGAAAACCTCTTGCAGATTCCTCACCAGGCTAGCTCTCCCAACAGCCACTCCCAAACTACTCCAGCCCCACCTGTCCTTCAAACCGAGCAGGGCTATCAGTTAGCTGGGTGATAGTGCCCCCATTTCCTAACAATCCACTGGCTTTCTTCTTTCTTACAAGTTTCCCAACAGTGTTATTAGAGTTAAAACATTTCTTGGTTCTTGTTCTCATGTCTTTCTCATCTGTGTTTACCCTGGTAGATCATAAGTTTCTCAGCCATGAGATACATGCTCTATTGTTCCTTATTGTTCTCTCTCTGAGTTCTTGCAGATTATATACTGGTCTCAACATACCAAAAAATTTTATTGAAGAACATTAAGTGGCTAATTCTAAAATGGGTGTAGCTTAAGAAAAGAGTGTTTGCCTAGGACACAGAAAACCCTGTGCTCAATCCTTAACACCACCAAAATCACTGATTACTTAATTAATTTAAATGGAAGGGAAAAAACCAAAAAGTAAATTGTGTCAATTTGTTGGAGACCAAACAGTTATGTTCGTGTGAGTGTGTTCACACTCACGCCTGTGTGTATGTGGTCATTTACATATTTACTCATTCCATAAATATTCATTGAACACCTACTATGTTCCAGATACGAAGCTAGGAATGAGAATTCAATGCAGAATGAAGACAAGGCCATTTTCTCCCTGGACACCTTCTTAACATCCTCTTTTGGTACAGTTTACCAGATCTTTGAACCTCATGCAGCTTGTATGTTTAAAGGGTTTATTTCATGGCTGAAAATGGACAGTGTGTTTGGCCATCCATCATGTAAAACAAGCAAATGAACAAAAAAAGATTTATGTCCCCTTTAAGTTTATGCTTCATTTGGGTTTATAAAAGCCAGAAATGAGTATTAGGTGTCATTTTAAAACCTAATAGTTTTCTTCCTGATGTGTCTCTTTTATATCACACAACTTACATAGGCTAACAAGAAACTTGCATACTACTGAATATTTTAGGAAACCCCAGACTGAGGCAGTACTAATTTCGGTCTAACAATAAAAGACATATTAATTTTTATAGAGTAAGACCATAGGTTCAAGGTGGGGGAAGACTGGGAACTCACAAGGCAGATGGGCATAAGGTGGGACATAACTACAGTCAACCAATAAGATCAATAGTTCAGATAAAATTGATTATATTATGGACAAATGGGAAAGCAAGTCACATAGAAAGCGGGCATTCTTGGGGTTGTGACCTTTACCATAGTGGGATGGGATAGTGGCTCCAGGGTGAGAGGGAACTAATTAGAGTATCAGTCTTTAGGATGTGGATTCATTTGTTTGATCCTTTGTCTTGAGGCCTGGCCCACAGCAGGAGGTGTCTGTCTCCCCCACAGCTGCCAGGTATCTGCACTGGCTGTATTGAGGACCTAGCCCTATCTCACTGCCTATAATATTTCTGATTAACTCAGCTGCCTGTAACACTTGCATACTACTGAATATTTTAGGAAACCCCAGACTGAGGCAGTACTGATTTCAGTC
Source organism: Hydrochoerus hydrochaeris (assembly GCA_004027455.1). Taxonomy (NCBI): domain Eukaryota; kingdom Metazoa; phylum Chordata; class Mammalia; order Rodentia; family Hydrochaeridae; genus Hydrochoerus; species Hydrochoerus hydrochaeris. The sequence goes on along the minus strand of PVLA01007952.1, from coordinate 93,531 downwards.
TAACAATAATAAACATGCCAATTTCCAACAAGTCATTGGGCTTTTAAAAAAAATAGAAATTGCTTCCTATCTAACTTTAGAAGCAAAAACACCAACTTGCTTTACTTGTAAAGAATGACATATGAATGCAACATAATTTTACTCTCATTACAATAGAAAGGAAGTCAGGAGAGCACAACAGCTCCGTATCAGATTGATCACAGTTCTGGTCATGTGCTACTCTTAGGCACCATGAGATTAGAGATCCACATGAAATATTCTCATCCTGCCTACCCTTCCATTGGGAACGTCAAGGAAGCCTGCCTCGGGCATAGGCTTCCCAGGACCACAGCTGCTGGTCCCGCCCTTCCATTGGGAACATAGGAACCTTGGACTACAGTGGATTGTCGTGCTGGCTGGATGAGAGATTCAGGAACTCCTCACCCAGACCTCAGCAGGCTCCAGTCAGTATGGTGAGTTTGCTCCTAAAATAGAGGTCTGTACTGGGTAAATAGGAGCAGAAGCAAAACTCCCTCCAACTGTAAGACCTTGGTGAACCTGGCAAGAGAGTGGGTAATCCCCCTCTCACACACAGAGAACATCAGACAGATTGAGGAGTGCACCAATAAGCCCCCCCAACTTAAGGAAAATTAAAAGAGTTTATGAGACCCCCAGTGACACAGTAGGGCAACTGCTGACACAAACACTATAACCAGGGAGATCTGGTGACCTGCAACAACCTGAAGATATAACAACAGCAGGAACTAGGAGTTGCCCCACATCAATACTTTTAGGCTAGTTAGCCCAGAAAGAATATAGGACTCACCCAACAGGCCCTGTAGAAGAAATTCAGGTGACTGGATCTCCTCTTCATTGTGGTACCCAGCAATTTGACAAACATCAATAGCACAGTAAAACCCTAAAACTCACACTATGGACTGATGGGATAGAAAGACCAGATATTTGCCCAAAAGATGAAAATGACTAAACAAAAAAGTAAAATGCAATCTCAAACATCTAGTCCACCAAGAGCAAGTACAATGAAGTAGACTTTAAAAGTCATACACCAGCAATCTCTGAAAAGATAGCAAATGAAGTAAAGAAACAAATCCATGAGGCTATAGAGGAACTCAAATTAGAAATAATGTCTTATGTAAAGACAGAAATAACAACGTTAGTAAATCAGTTGCTCAACATAGCTAGAGAAGAAATAGATTAAAAAAAAAATACAGGAGCATGGGAAATTGATTGAAACTTTGAATGAGCAATGCAGAAAATAAGCAGAATCCATGAAACAAATTCAAAGAGATATCCAGGAAACAAAATATTGTACTGAAATCTGGCAAAACCATTTAAATGAAGCTGAGGATAGAATTTTGGACCTTTCAGGGCCAGAACATTCAGCGATTCTTGAACTCTGCATCATGTTGGAACTTTGGGTGCTGGAGAACAGGTGGCCTACTTGCCGCCCTGGTGAGCAGCTGGTGGCCTGGCAAACCACTGGCACACCAGGACGAGAACTAGCAGCGACTCCTAAGCTCTGCATCATGTTGGAACTTTGGGCGCTGGGAGAACAGGCAGCCTACGTGCTGCCCTGGTAAGCAGCTAGGGCCCTGCCGGTGCACGGGCTAAGAATGAGACATTGATCAACACCCCACCCCATCAGCAAGTAGGCACCGGTGGTCTGAGTATCTTTTTGGAGGATGAATGTATACAGCTTGACAGGTAAGGGGGATTTCCTTCTGCCATCTCTTTGAAGGCAAATATTTTTAACACTGTTTTGCTCAGTCTTGATTAATGGTACTGTTTTATTCAATGTTCTGTTTTTAAAAGTTCAATATTTCCTTCCATTTTCCTCTATTTGACTGAAAGAATAGCTAATGTGAACAAAATGGGCTGCACTATTGAGCCCATTGCTTGTGTCCTGGTGACCTGCTCTGAGGTTCTGTGGTAGTTTTATTACAGTGTGGTCACATGGGTTTGTTCTGTCTTGTTCTGCTGTATTTTGCTGCCTTCAAAAAAAAAAAAGTAGATAAGAAAGTAACAAAATACCTCTAAAAATCTCCCAACTCCACCAAAGCTGATCCATGGATCATGGATGAGGAGTAACTCAAAAACAAGGCAACAGATTTATATAAGGTGATTAAAAGTCTATAACAACAAAGCAAGTTGGTAGGGTACTGAGCAACCTGAAACAGGATACAACTAAGCAGATGATGGACTTAAAAAGTAAAGAGAAGAGAGGAGAGTGCTCTGGAGGATATGGCTGCGTGTATGTTTGAGTGCATAGGATTGAAAACCATGTCACTAAGTTGCTACTGGATCATTGAACTTCTTTGCAGTCTCACTGTTTGAATGTACACTTTGTATGCTTTAATTTTGTAACTTTGACAACTAGGTCTAAGAAGACAGTATGTAATTTGTCAACTAGTGATTTCTTACTGCTTTTTTTTCTGGGATTCTGTATTGTTTCTACCCCTTTTTCTGTTTTGTTTTGGGTTTATTTTCTCTTTAAATAAAATTTTAAAAAATTAAAAAAAAAAAAAAAAAAGAATTTTGGACCTTGAGGACAGGATCACAGATAGTGATCATGAAAGGGTAGAACTTATAAAAACAACAAGGCAGCATGAAATGACAATCCAGCAGCTTCAAGATGATGCCAGGAGAAACAATGTAAGATTAATAGGCATCAGTGAGGAGGCAGGAGACAGAGCAAAGGACATAACTAAGCTGTTCACAGAAGTAGTACAAGAAAATTTCCCGAACATGGGGAAAAAATCTGATATACAAATAAGTGAGGCATATAGAATGCCAAACAGTCATAACCAACATAAGTCTACATCCAGACACATAATAATTAAGATCTCAAACAAAGAGCATAAAAACAGAATACTAAATGCTGTTAGAGAAAAGACACAACTCACTTATCAAGGAAAGCCTATTAGAATAATGGCAGACTTCTCAGCACAAACCTTCAGGTTAAGAGAGCTTGGAGTGAAGTATTTCAAACCCTAAAAGAAAACAATGTTCAACTCAGACTGATGTACCCAGCAAAACTGTCTTTCAAATTTCATGGAGAAGCAAGATACTTCCCCGACAAAGAACAACTGAAGAAATTCATGCCCACCAAACCAACCTTCAAAAGAGTGCTGAAAGACATCCTAAATAGAGATAAAGGTGACCACAACCTCTAGAACAACAACAGAAAGAAATCACCAGGCTGGACAAGAAATTAAACAAGGGAGAAAAGCAGGAAAGCAACAATAGGAACACAACATGGCAAAGTCAAGCCAGTACATATCAGTGATATCTATAAATATAAATGGGCTCAACATATTGTAACCTATGGGATGCAATAAAAGAAACAGGTTGACGAAACGGATTAAGAAACAGGATCCCACAATCTACTGCATACAAGAAACACATCTGACTCAAAAATAAACTCATAGGTTAAAAGTCAAAGGATGGAAAACATCCATGCAACAGGAACCCAGAAAAAAGTAGGGGTAGCTATTCTGTTTGCAGACAAAGTGAACTTCAAACCTAAAAGGATTAAAAGAGATGAAGAAGGCCACTACATACTTATTAGTGGAAAATTACCAGAGGAAGAACTAACAATTATAAATATATATGCACCAAACACAGGAGCACTCAACTATAAAAGACAAATACTAATGGACATGAAAAACCAAATACACAAGAACATAATTGTAGTAGGAGACCTTAACACCCTTTCACAAAGAGATAGGTCAACTAGACAAAAAGTCAGCAAAGAAATAACAGAACTCAATCATACTTGTGAGCAAATGGACTTAGCAGATGTTTACAGAGTGTTTCACCCAACTGCATCAGAATATACATTATTCTCAGCTGCACATGGGTCATTCTCCAAAATAGACCATATATTAATCCATAAAGCATTCTTAACTAAATGCAAAGGGAGAGAAATTATCCCACGCATAATATCTGATCATAGCTCACTAAAATTGGAAATCAATATCAAAAAAGCTTACAAAACCTGCATAAATACATGGAAATTAAACAACAACCTTCTGAATAACCAGTGGGTCACAGATGAAATTAAGGGGGAAATAAAACAATACCTACACTACAATGAAAATGCAGATACAACATATTGTAACCTATGGGATGCAATAAAAGCAGTCCTAAGAGGGAAATATATAGCAATAAATAGTCACATCAAGAAAATGGAATGAACACAAATAAATAACCTAATGCTACATCTCAAGCTTCTAGAAAAAGAAGAGCAAGTCAAACCCAAAGCTCACAGAAGAGAGGAAATTGTAAAGATAAGAGCACAAATTAATGCAATTGAAACAAAAAAAATACAAAGAATTAATGAATCAAAAAGCTGGGTTTTTGAGAGAATAAGCAAAATTGATAAACCCCTAGCCAATCTTATCAAGAAAAAGAAAGAAAAAACTCAAATCCATGCAATAAGGACTGAAAAGAAGGAAATTACTACAGATCTCATGGAAATTCAAAATATCATGGACACCTACTTTGAAAATCTCTATTCATATAAGGTGGAAAACACAGAGGAAATGAATAGATTTCTAGAAACATATGAACTACCAAAGCTCAACCAAGAAGATATAACAATTTTGAATAACTCAACATCAGCTACTGAAATAAAAAACATAATTACCAACAAAGAAAATCCCAGGTCCTAATGGATTCACAGCTGAATTCTATAAAAAATTCAGAAGAGATTTAATGCCAATACTCCTTAAACTCTTCAATGAAATTGAAAAAGAAGCAGTCCTCCCTAACTCATTCTTGGAGGCAAGTATCACTCTGATACCAAAACCAGAGAAAGACCCAACCAAAAAAGGAGAACTATAGACCAATCTCACTGAATGAACATTGATGCAAAGATTCTCAATAAAATATTGGCAAATAGAATGCAGCAAATCATCAAGAAGATTATACACCATGACCAAGTAGGATTTATTCCAGGAATGCAGGGATGGTTCAACATACGTGACTCAATAAATGTAATACACCACATCAACAGAGCCAAAAATAAAAATCACATGATCATCTCAATAGATTCAGAAAAATCTTTCGATAAAGTCCAACACTTTTTCATGATAAAAAACCCTACAGAAACATGGAATAGAAGATATGTACCTCACTCTCATAAAGGCCATCTATGATAAACCAACAGCCAACATTGTACTAAATGGACAAAAACGGAAAGCCTTCACTCTAAAATCAGGAACAAGACAAGGCTGTCCACTATCACCACTCCTATTCAACATAGTTCTGGAAATATTAGCCAAGGCAATCAGACAAGAAGGAAAAATAAAAGGTATAAAAATAGGAAAAGAAGTTGAATTATTATTATTTGCAGATGACATGATACTCAACATAGAAGATCCTCCAAAACCCCATTAAAAGACGACTAAAGGTAAGAAACAAATTCAACAGCATAGCTGGATACAAAGTCAACACTCAAAAATCAATAGCATTCCTGTACACGAACAAAAATCTCATGAAGAGAGAAATTATGGAAATATCACCTTTCCCAATAGCATCTAAAAAAATGAAATACCCAGGAATGAACCTAAACAAGAATGTAAAAGACCTATATGCTGAAAATAATACTACTCTAAAAAAGGAGATTGAAGAGAATACTAGCAAATGGAAGGATATTCCTTGCTGTTGGTTAGGAAGGACTAACATTATGAAAATGGCCATACTCCCAAAACTGTTATACAGATTTAATGCAATCCCAATCAAAATACCATCAACATACATTACAGATCTAGAGAAAACACTCCTAAAATTCCTTTGGAAACAGAAGAAACCTAGGATAGCAAGGGCAATTCTGGACAACAAAGGCAAGACAGGAGGCATCTCAATTCCTGACTTGAAACTATACCACAAAGCCACAGTGATAAAATCAGCATGGTGCTGGCAAAGAAATAGACCTGAGGATCAATGGAACAGATTAGAAGATGCAAACACTACTACAAAGACACTCAGCCATGTCACAGTGATATCATGTCACAGTGATATATGTGCACCCTTATATTTGACAAAGGGGCTAAACATGTTCACTGGAAAAAAGATAGCCTCTTTAATAAATGGTATTGGAAAAATTGACTTTCCACATGCCAAAGACTGAAAATAGACCCATGCCTATCACCATACACTAAACTAAAATCAAAATGAATCAAGGATCTAAATACTAAAACAGAAACACTAAATCTACTGGAAGACAAAGTAGGTAAAAATCTTGGAGACATAGGGGTAGGGAGAGAATTCATGACTAAAACACAAACCGCAAGGGAAATACTTGAAAGAATCAACACATTGCCTCTCTAGTGTAAAAAAATTATAAGAATGGACAGAATAATGGTATCCAAAAAGTATAATAGATATAATAGATATTGTAAAAGTGAAAGAGAAGGAAAGTGCTCTAAAGGATATAACGGTATTATAGTGTGTAAATAGATAACCATATTACTGAGCTTTTGTTAGATCATTGAACATAAAAGTTTGTACTCTCCACATTTGTCTAGCCACTTTTTATGCTTTGACTTTGTAACTTTAACAACTATTGTTAAGTTAACAATATGTAATTTATCAACTTGTGATTTTATAGCATTAATTTTTTTGAACTCTGTATTCTACTTTCTCTTCTTGTTTTTTCTATTTTGTCTTTTTAATTTTCTTTTCTTTCTCTCTTAAAATAAAAAAGAAATATCCTCATCCTCCACTTCCCTAGTGCATTACAATTTTAATCTCAATAATAATTTACTTTTAACCTGAAATACTTAGAGTTGACCTAGTTGTACTCTTCATTTCAGAGCCAACTATTATAATCAATCCCTGTAGGGTTTTTTTTCCTATTATTATTTCCTCTTTATAATTGATCTCACATCCATTTTCCTTACCTCTTCCCTCTTTATATCCCTGACTCCACTCCAATGGTGACCACATTCATGTATGTGACATATATAAATATGATATATATGTGTGGTTTACATATTTATCTTTGAAAAACAAATAGGGTTATGGTATATGTGTGTATTTTAAATTTATTTAAATGTTATGATGCAGAAGATTTCAGTACTGTATTTATTGTTTTGTTCTACATGTTCATGCTTCCAGATCTCTGCTTAGAAATCTCAGCTTCTACAAACTCTGCTCTAGTGTGTCCCTGTATATACCCCCTCTGGTACTGTATGTAAATCCAGGCTATACACTCAAGCCCAGGGTGCCCATGTCATACATAGTGTTTACTCACAAGTATCACTTTATGCTATGTTATTCTCCAGAATGGCTTTAACAGTGTGTATATTTCACCAAAGCCCACATGAGTTCTAGTATCTGGTATCTACTTTCTCATCACTATTTCTAAATTCACAAAGATGCCCTTTTCCATTAGTTTTAGGGTTCCATTTGTTTTTAAAATTTCTGGAAGATGGGGCTGGGGATTTAGCTCAGCGGCATAAGCACTTGCCTTGCAAGCATGCGGTAGTGAGTTTGATCCCTGGTACCAATAAAAAAAAAAATTCTGGAAGATTAACTACTTGTGTCTTATACAATATGACTTAACTTTTTCCCATATATTAATAACCTGAGTTTCTTAACATACTGTTTAGAATATAATCCACTGACATATTACCATTTATATATTATATTATATTATAAAATATATATAATATATATTTGTAGTGCCAGGCTTATAATAAACTGGGTCTCCAAATTAAAAAGGTCTACTTTCAATTCTTTATACTAATATATAGATTTATTTTCCTATCTTTTACTGATATTACATATTATATTATATATGTATTATATAATATATGTTTGTGATATGTTTCAGTATCTAATATAGTGATTCTGCCTGTTCTTCTTTTCCAAATTAAATTTAGAGGTTCATGAACATTGATTAATGCCTGTAAATGGTAAAATTAGCTCTGGGTCACTTATTCTGCTATATTATCTTGAAAGTACACATGATCTTTTCTTTCTCTTCTTTCTCCAGCCTACATCTTCATTCTAGAAGTTATATGACTATATAACTCTCTCTCTCTATCTAGATATATATATATAAATATATATATATGAAAAATCAACTCAAAACAATTTAAATAAATAATAACAATATAGCAATATAACAAGTACTCAAATATTATCATCAGGGCTTCATTCCTGATTTTTGCTGTTTCCTCTGCTTGCTTCTGGATTTGCTTCCATCTTACAAAGATTTTCCCCTAGAATAGGTCACTAGTTATCTTACGTTTCTACCAACTGAAGCAGAAAGAAGATGCCATCAGCCTTCTGGCATGTAGTTTTCAGATTCTGTCTTGCCCTGTGTTAAAACAGTTTTCCCTTCCTGTGACAGCTGATACGGCCTGAGTATAGAAGGCTCCGCTTGGGCTAGGCCTGTATCTTTTACCTGCTTACCCTTGTCAGATTCAGCCATGTTTGAGAATAAGGCTAAGAGTTAAGTTATTCCATTAAAAAAAATTTAACTATTGCATCCAGAAGAGAGCACAGATACAGGCAAGCAAAATTTACAAAGAATAATTCTAACTGTGACAAACAATTGCACTTAATCATTTGACTCCTATTAGCACAATAAAAGCTCTGTGAGGGCAATCTGTGAAGCTCTTCATCCTTGAGCCCCCAGGTCCTAGTCAAGTGCATTCACGAGAGGGTCTCAAAACACTTAGTTCATGTAAGTAAGGGGTGAATGCAAAGATACCAAGAGCAGCAATTAGGGCCAGATTGTATGAAGTTACATTTTAAGTGGAGAGAAGTGGGAATGCCAATGACTGCACCAGATTTGTTGAATTTGAATTTAAAATGCCAAGACATCGACCCCAGAAATGAGTTGCTATTCCTCCATCACATTGTCTAAATGCTCAAGTTAAATCTACCATCTTTCCTGATAGACTGACCCCTCTTACAAAGGGAAGCTTCATGTCATTGTTAGGAGTTTTAACTCTGATACTTATTAACTATTAGAAGTTGGCTGGGCTAATCATTTTGAAGCCGTAAGTTTTTGTTCTGCCCAATGAGAATTAATACAAACTTTGTATGGTGTTATATTTTGAAAGATATGTAAAGAATGAGATCCACTGTCTGGCACTGGGCTACAAGAAAACTACTGCTGCACCTGGTATTTTTCAATCATTTTCTATGTGCCAGGTAAGGTAGGTGGCTTCTTGGCTTTGAGGAACAAGAATAGACAAGGTCTCTGTTTTCAGGTCTCTCCGAATCTTGCAGGGAATAGAGACCATTTGAAAATCAATGTGTCCAAATTATACTAAACATAATGTTAAGGAAATATGGTCTGCTGGTCAGCATGAAATGGAATAATTAGTCTGTGGCAAAGACTTCCCACAGATTGTGACATTTTTTGTGAAACTGAGAGACTAAATAAGAATCAGCAAGGTAAAGGATGTTAGTATTTAAAGAGGAAACTATTTCAGGCAAAGAATTGGACAGGGGATGCCCAGAGTTGAGAGAAACCATAGCAAATTCATAATGAAAAGCAATTTTAATAGTTCTCAATGAAGGCCATTTATCATTAGTATAAATGCTACTATTATAATGACATTATTGACAGTATTTGTTAATGCTTATTATAGCACCCAGGGCAATGCTTTCTCCTCCCTTAAAAAGTATCTATTCCAAACATATATTCCTTGATTTTCACATTAGTAGAATCCTCTGTTTACTCTTAGAGGATTTATCAAAGATTCTGATCACAAAGGCAAAAATACTTCAATCTGGATCTGGAGAAAACCTTGAAAAAATGACTGGTGTTAACTATAAGTTCTAATTAAAGGACACTGGGAGAAAATTCAGATATATAGGATCAAGGTATGACTGCAGTGTGATGAGGAAGTTGGTACAGTAAGCTTTAGCCAAACTTCTAACCAAAAATAGACATAGAAGACAGCAGAAAGGAAGAAGGAAATGGAAAATGGTAAATAGCTCTTCTCATTTCATTTTACCTAATGGTCCGATGTGATTGGGATATATTTATGTATATATAAAATTATTATTTAACCTATGATATGTACAAATATTATGGGTTTATTTTTTAAGAGGGGAAGTATTTCCTAAGTATGTTATGATTTAATATAAGCAAATTTTCTTATAAAAATGATTAAATCTATGGGTTCTTCACAATCAATGTAGTTATTAGAAACTCATCACCTAAAATCAATTAAGTCTGAGTACTTTTTCTAGAAAATGTGATATGAATGTAGTCCACTCAAGCACATTCTTTCACCTTAGTGACAGGCATTTATGTTGGGGCATTAACCTCATTGTTGGTGTTGTCATCACAACCTGAATAAAGTTCTCTTCCTACCAGTTGGCAAGTGTGACTTCATGGCAGTATTACCCACAGAGTTTTGAAACATCCACTCTCATGGATACCCAGGTCCCCACTTACCAAATCAAATCTTGTGAATCATCACCATTAAGAGTGCGATCTGGACAACTTTCAGAGCACTGTGACCACTCTGACTTCCTCTTCTATCACCCTTCTCCTGGATCACCTTACTCCTTTCAAACTGGACTCCTTGCTGTTATGTTAATTATTGCTATGAAACAAATTATCCCAAAGCTTAAAACCTTAAGAGAAAAAAAAGTCTATTATTTCACACTGTGAATTAGCTACCCAAATATAGCTTACTTTGTATGGTATTTTATGCATGATAGGTACCCAATTACTAATTGTTTGTTGAATGGAAAAACTTGTGGAAGTATCAAAATATTTCCTTGTAAAATTTGAGTTCATTTGAGAATTACTTTACTGAAAAGTAAGCAGTCACCCCAACTATATACACCAATTCCTCTGACAGTCATATCTGTTCTCATTCCAAATCCATCTACCATCCATCAAAATTTTATTTTAGTGTATATGTAGCAAATATCACTGTCTTTTAAGTCAGGGCCCTCTGAAGCAGATCTGGAAATGTAGGCATGTATGCAAGTAATTTATTAAGGAAGTGTTCTCAAGAGAAACGGGTAAGAAATGAAGTATGCAAGACTGGGAATCACTAGTATTCAAGTGAGGGCATGATCATGAAAATTCCCAGCCTCAAGCTAATCCCACAGGGAGATCAATAGCATGAGTAACAGCCTCACTTTGTCCTTTTCTCATGACCAGCAATCTAGGCTTTCAAATTCCACAGTCACCCACTGACTAAGTGGCACATGGACCAAGCAGCTCTACAAAGCCAAGAGCAGGTAATACCTCCTGGAGAAGGTAATATGAGTTGGTAGAAGAAACAGGCTATAAAAACCTGGTGGAGCAATTGGGAGGAGTGTGGTCAAAGTCCACTAGCAGAACTATAAAAGACAAGCCTCTGACTCCTTCAAATCCAACTTTAGAATCCAAGTTTAGAATATGATGGAATTTCTATTGCATCACATCTAATCCTTACTTCTTCCTAAAAAAAAAAAACCCTATGGGATAGTTAAAACTATTATTACTATTTTTACCCAACCTCAAAGAAAATAAGGGACTTGCCCAAGATCATATAGCCATTAGATGTCTGAACCAAGGGTCAAACCCTAGTTTATGTATCTCAGAGTCCATGTTTGTAGGAAACCAAGCCTGCTTGAAATTCCTCTGAGTTTGTCCCCAAACAGAGGGTGAACAAGGATGAAAAATAGATACAGAATTAAAATGAGTGGCCTTGACTTTCCTTAACAAGGAGTCCTCAGCCTTTGACTCACCTCGCTTTTATTTCCTCAGACACAGGAACAAGCAATTAGGATAGAAAAAGATTCTGTCATCTATCGTATATATCCAGGTAAACAACCAGATCTTACCTGTTGACTCTTTCTTATAACCTGCAATGCTCCAGCAAACCTGCACATTACCCATGGAGCACAGCTTGATGTTTTTCTCCTTTGTGCATGCAGAGAAGGTCAATTAGGCCTTTTTCTGGTCTCCTACATCTCCTCTTTTTTGTATTTATAATAATAGCAGCAGGATATTAGTCACTTCTGTTTTCCCCTAGCAGAAGTATATAGGTATAATCATTCTATCTTTTGTCTTAAGATCTAGCCTTTAGTGCATATGCCTCCACTTACAGTTGTAATGATCCTTTTGAGGGCCTATTCCTATCTGACTATAACTAATTTATCTGCCCCCCCCTTTGGAGAAGTACCCCTAACTTCCATGAGGGGACAAAGACCAAAAACAGTTCTGACTACTTCCAGCTAAAAAGGGACATAGTTGTGATTGACAGTCAGAAATATTCCCCAGAGGGTCTATTCAAAGGCCCTCAACAGATGTGAGGTATCCTTACCTCAATAGGCATTAGGAATGGATACATCTTTCTGCTTCCTGTGTGGCTTTCTTCAGTGGTCATATGGGAGAAGGCTCTCTCTGATGAGTAGAGTCAAGTTCCACCATGAGCACACATGGGGAGGACTTTTTGATGGCTCTCTGCTCCTAGAGAGCACCCACACCACCTATTCATTTCCTGTAATGGCACAAGAAAAATCCGCATCTCATCTATATCTCAGGGTATCTATTCCCTCCCCATCTTCAGGGGCCACCATAACACCTGTGATTTCTCCGTTTTCCATGCTTTTGTACTTTTGCCTGATACAATTCTGCTGGAGTGCTATCTATATCACCAACTGGACTCAAAAAAGTAAGTGTAAATATTGCAAGATCAAGGAACTTGTGGATTATTATGTTTTATTCCTTCTGTTTGTTTTTGTAATTGCCATTCTAATGTCAAATGTGTATGCTCAACAATAGTTTGTCCTTGTGGATTTGAAGAATTTCATTAGAATGATTAACATTCTATTGTTGCAAAAATCTTTGAAAGCACCAACTTGTAAGGGCATGGCCATTACCTGTTTTTATTTTCTTAGGAACTTCCATCTTTGCAGATGCTGAAAGACAATGTCACTGTATATGTCCCACAGGCTCACCTGAATAGCATGCATAAAATGAAAGTGTCTATACTAACATGTATATACTGAAGTCTGCCAAATTGGTATATATGTGTTACAACCGTTTGCCATAACTCACTTGCCTACAGGCCTTGGGGAGTACAGCCTTCTGATGGATTTGATGTAGGTAAAGTTTAGCAAGCTGCACAAAGTACAATAGGAAGCACGCAGGAGGCTGAGGCAGGAGGATAACTGTGAGTTCAAAGCCAACCTGGGCTACATAGAGAGACCCTATTTCAAAAATAAACATCAAACAAATAAACAAACAAAAAAGATTATACATTATGGAATGCCTGTGATCTAAAAAGTTTAAAATGAGATGTAATAGCTCAAGTGTTCTGATGGAAATAGGCATGGGAAAGTCTTACCTGTTGAAAAATCAAGGCAATGAGTCTATTGGTGTGATGATTTCCTTCTGCCAGTGGTCCTAGAAGACCAGAAGGTGAGCATGTATGGCCTATATAAAAAGAGGTCATCCTATTCCAAATGGTCTCCTGAAATCATAAAAACAAATTGAACAGAGGGGTAACTAGGGTGCCCTTTATACCGATTGTTGTGGTTTCTTTAAATGTCCCCCCAAAGCCTCATGCAGTTATGGAGGCAGCTTAATCTAGTGCTTGTGATTGGTTTTTTTGTCTAGTGCTGGGATTGTTGGTGTGATTGCTGCACCCACCAAGGGGTGGGTAGCCAGCAAACAGTATAATAGGGGGTGTACTTCCCTCCATTTTGTGCTTTGTGGTTGCAGCCACCATGAACGGCTGTCCCTTAGCTATGCCACCCTGCCTTGGAGTCAGCTGAGTATGGAGTGAAACCTCTGAGAAGTATAAGCTAAATAAACTCTCCTTCCTTAATTTTTGGTGTTGGGTACTTTGTCCCAGTAATGAGAGAAAAGTAACCAAGATACTGTTTGTCTTCAAGCAATTAGTGACATTAACTACATAGACAGAATCACATAAAATGTTAACAGGTTCTGCCAGAGTAGTTTCTAATATGGTAATTACAGCAACTAATTCTGATCTTAGAGCCAAAAGTCCAGGAATAACAGTCTCCTGGTGATTTTGCATAATCCAGTAAGCAGCAAAACTACAAGAAGATCCATCTGTAAAGTAAGTTGAAGCATTTATAAGAGGAGTTGTCTGAGTATTTTTAGGTAAGATCAATGAATAATGACAACATAACTATATAAACTTATCAAAAGGATAATGATTATCAACTAATCGGATATATTCTGCAAAGGCTATCTGCTAAAGTAAGGAAGTTTGTAATAAATGGGTATGCTGTGCAAGATTAATAGGGAGCATGGTACAATTAGGATTAAATCCTAGAGGCTGTATGCTGCAGTGACAGGATGACTGAATTAACTTGATCTTTATACATCTGAAGAGTTTTTTCCAAGCTGGTTAGGGAGATAAAGCCATTTAATAGGTTGAAATTTGTTGTTCACTAATTGACCAAAAAGTCCATTTCAAGAGTAAGGAGTGGACAATATGATTAGGATAAGAGGCAAAGTTAAATTAATTAAAAACATGTGTCCATTTACCAAAGCAGTTTCTATTATCTGGAGTTCTTTAAGGGATACAGGTGTGAGGGTTCACTGAGAATTTAAATCTGGATCTCCTTGTAGTATTTTATATGATTGCTTAACTTATGTGTAGGTATTCCTAATTTGGGAGAAATCTAATTAATATTCCCCAATAACTTTTAGAAATCCTTTAATGTTTGTAATGAGCTTTTTCTTACTATCAACTTCTGGACTCAAACTGCTCTTTCCATTACAAGAGTTCTCAAGTAACTATAGGGGGAGATAGTTTGAATTTTCTTTATGCTGCTGTAAGACCCATGTTGTTTCAAAGTCCATTTAGTTTCTATAAAAAGGAGAACAAATTTTTGTTGAGAACCAACAGCAAGCAGTATATCATCCATATAATGTATTATAAAGGCTTGAGGGAAATTTTTTTCTAACAAGACCATTAAAACACTGACACAGGTTGGGACTGTTCTTTATACTTTCTGGTAAAACTGTCCTTTGACATCAGCACATAGGCTAACAAAGTTAGTACAAAATGAGGTCAGTTCTGTGGTCTCACAGGGATAACACAAAGTGCAATCCTTAAGATAAATAACTATCACAGGCCAATCCTGTGGAATTGCAGTGGGAGAGGGAGGTCTGGAGTACAGAGTACCCTATAGGGAAAATAGATGTATTAATAGCTCTTAAATCCTGAATTAACCTCCACTTTCCTGATTTCTTTGGGTACCAAAAACAGGAGTATATCAAGGGCTAAAAGAAGATTCAGTGTGCCTCTCCTTCAACTGATCTTCTACTAACACTTGTATGCAAATAAACTTATAATAGTAGGGACGATTGATCCACCCAAACAAGACTATCAGCTTTCCATTTTAATGAGAGTAGCTGATGAATGAGAAGAAGCCACAGTGATCATCATTAGAAATTTGTCTCATGGTCAGAATCTTCCCTTTTATCCCTCTGATAGATTTCTATGAGTTTGGGCATCTTTCTGTCACCAGGTGGAATTGCTTTGTTAGTAATTTGAATTTTCCATTCTTTCAGCAGATGCCTGCCCTACAAATTGACTGGGATTCCTGAAATAAGTGGCTGAAAGACTGGCCTAAAATTATCAGGGCCTACATAGGTTAGAGATGCAGTACTCTGCATGATCTGTCTGGGTGACCTGAGCAACACCAAGGGAGTAGCTGCTGCTCAGGTGGGCCAGGCAGTTGGCTATTTGAATGAAGTCATTACTTAAACACCTCCACCTGTATCTATGAGCCCTCAAAAATATTTTACTTTAACCTTAAGAGTATGCATGGGCTGATGGTCTGTGATATCTTGAGTGAAGAACACTTGCTTATGAGGGAGGGGATACTGTTAAATCCTTTAGCTCCTCAGCTAATAGCTGCAGTTCTTATGGCCATTTGAATACTTAGTTTAATCCTGGCTCAAAGATCCAAACTTCATGCTCCTGAACCACAACCTTAATTTCTCTCAGTCAGAATCAACAAAATCAACAATCCCAGAGAGTATATCAACACCCTTTAAGTTTAATTTACATTTTCTTAGGACTACATCCATAGTATCTAAGGGAAGAATTCCCCAGATTCCTGCGGGGATTTTTAACAAGTTTATCTCCTCCAATCAAAATCACCTGTTTAGTGGTGAGAAAGTATAATCCTATGCTTCCTGGGGTTCTTGTGATAAGAGGCTCAACAGGTTTGGGGCTGTAATCCTATACATGAAATGCTCCCATTGTTTGTCATTCCTGCAGCCAGGCTGTTGTCTCACTTCCTGTCAGTGCAGTGACATCTTTATAATACTTAGAACAATAGTGATTTGCCCAGTCATTTATTTTTTGACATGTAAAACAAGGACTTTGTGCTTTCCCCTCCATGAAAGGGACAATTGCACACTTTCTTGCCTGGGGTTGAGTGCACTATTTATGGATATGTCCTGTTTTGCCAAAATTGAAATGCTGTTTTTGGTTTGTTTGTTTTTTACTTCTTCCAGTTTTTTTTTATTTAAAGAGAAACAGAAGCATGTAAAGGGTAGAGATAATACAGAATTTCAAAAAAAGATAAACAATAAGAAATCACTAGTTAAAAGAGATTACATATTGTCCTCTTAGAAATAGTTGTTCAAGTTACAAAATTAAAGCATACAAAGTAGATAGTCAGACAGTGAGAGTGTAAATAGCTACACATGCATGAATCTCTACATGTATTTCTATCCTTTCTGTATTAGAGGGAAAAACAAAACTTAGCAAGACAAAACAAAACAAATTCCTACAAAAACATGAAACCAAAAAGTCATATAAAACCACAGTGCAAGGTAATCTACAATGATTACTGTGTTATTTATTATTATCTTCAATAGAATGTCTATATCATCAGGTATAATTGAGTATAGCAATAAATAACAATATTAGTAAAAATAAAACATTGTAGACAGTATAAAACTTCAAAGGCAGGTAATAATCAAACCAGAGTGGATATTCTAGTGGATCTTGTCATCTTAAGTGTAGTTGCCTATACTCTCAGACTTGATACTCTCAATCATAACAGCTTTCAATAAAATCTATCAATACAAAACAGCAATCTAACACACCAGGTTCAATTACGATCAGTCATGGTAAAACAGTGTAGGTTATACAGAGCTTTAGATTAAGTTAATAGGAAATTAGGGAAGATTACCATACTATATCCTGTTATTTTCGGGATAACTGTCTGTGCCCTCAAATCTAGTACAGGTAGAATGACTGGAACAGAATATAATACATCTAAGCAGAGTAGTGTGAGTAATGTGGGTTTTAAATCCTGGTGCACTATTAACAATATAGTGTATCAAGGCCATCTATGTTAGAGAGTCTAGTTATTCTTCTCTGCCTCACTTCTACTATGCTATTTTTCTGCCTTTGTTTGTCTAGTTTTCTCCTTCATTCTACTGCCTGCCCCACTCATTGAGGCTTTTCTGCCACTGTTCCTAAAATCCTGGTATTTTTTTCTCTCTCTCTAGACTGTCCTTCAGTATTTTCTGTAGGGTTGGATTGGTGGTCACAAACTCCCTCAGTTCCTCTTTGTCATGGAAGCATCTTGTTTCTCCATGAATTTCTAGTGACAGTTTTGCAGAGTACATCAATCTGGGCTGGAGGTTATTTTCTTTCAGGGCTTGGAATACTTGACTCCAAGCTCTTCTTGATTTGATGGTCTGTGTCGAGAAGTCAGCTGTGATTCTGATCTGCTTACCTTTATAGGTAATCTGTTTCTTTTCTCTGATATTCTTTTAATATTCTGTTTTTATATTGAATTTCTGGTATCTTGATTATTATATGTCTGGGTGTAGCTCTGTTTTGGTTGTAGGTGGCTGGAGTTCTGTATGCCTCACATAAGTGAATGTCATTTTCTTTTCCCATGCTTGGGAAATTTTCCTTAATTATTTCTGTGAATAGCCTTTGCAATTTGCCTGTATGTATTCCTGCTTTCATTCACATTTCTTATTCTTAAATTGTAGATTCTCTTGTCATCTTCTAGCATTTGTATTGTTACTGCCTGTTACCTTGGTATTTTTAAGAGATCTTTCCTTTCACGATCACACATCGCAAACTTGTCTTCAAGTTTTGATAATCTATCCTTAGTTTCTTTTAAGGCATTTTGCCAGCTTTCAATGGAGTTTTTAATTTCCTGGTAGTCTCTTTGAATCTGCTTCATGTATTCTATATTTTCTTTATATTCTTTATTGAATGTTTCTCTCCTTTTTTTGTATTCCTCCCTTCTTCCATCTGTATCTTCCTGAGAGATGCTTCCTGAGAGCATTTCTTTTATTACTCTACTCATATCTTGCTTTACCTGATTTAATATTTCAGTTTTGAGCTCATCTACAAGGTCCCAAAGATATCTCTTAATGTCCATTGAAGCCATGTCTGATGTTGTGTGTTTGCCGCCCTCAGTCTCCCTTGTTTTTCCCTCTCTTGGGTCAGTGCTCTCAGGGTTCTGGGCTGGGGGTCTCCTCCTCCCTATCTCTCCTGTCATGGTCCTGGCTTCCTCCACACAGGTTACAGTGAAGATCCCAGCCCCCTTCCCTGTTGGCCACGTTTCCTCCAAAGCACACTGGTGAGGGACCTCTGCCCTCTCCTCTCTCCTGCCTGCCCCTCCCCTCCTGGGCCAGCCAAACTTCAGGGGCCTTCACCCAGTTAGTACATGCTAGGTGCAGAGAATTGATTTGGGATGGCTCATTGGGTCCCGGCCAGGGGCGCAGTCCAGTCCAAGCAAATCCTATGAATCTGCTCTGGGGAAAGAGCAACGAACTGAAGTCACTGTGGCTCCCAGTTCAGGCTCCTTCTGCCCAATTCCAACATGTTGCCCATTTGGTCATGCCCTTGCCTTGGTAGGGGGGTCTCATTCTCAGCACTGACCATGGATTAATGAAAGTCCCTTCACTGGCTCCACTCTGGATTGGGCTCACCAACACCTGACTTCAGCACTGCTGTGGTTCCTGTGAGTGGCAGCAGGAATGAATTTGGGCAGCTCTGCCAGCCAGCATGGATTCAAGCTGGTGCAAACTTGGTGGGTCACTGCAAAAATGCTGTGTCCTGTAATTTTTAGCTGTTTCAGTTGTAGTCCCGAAGTATTTGATGAGCTTTTTTACATTTTAATTTGTTCCTGTGTCAAGAGGATCCATCTCCCTCTGTCTGGATCTCTCCAGGGTGTTTTATTCTGCCATATGAGTTGTTTATCCCCGGAGGCTTTGTATTTTGTTGCTCACTGATCAGCCATCTTGACTTCTCCCGAAATGCTGTTTTTTTGAAGAAGTCTGATTTCATTTAATTAAGCCAAACATAGCTTGAGCAAACATAGAGGACTTATGACTTCAGTACCCACATCTTGGCATATTTTCAAATAGTTTCCAAGATTTTTAGTCACTCAGACATCCCCCTAACATTTGTTCACAGTCTTTATTAGTATTTCAGAAGCCAACTGCAATACACTAATCTCTTCTGCTTGGGCATGTGGTGTCTGTCATTGGACAGTTTCCTGCAACCTGGCTAAGAACTGTGCATAAGGCTCCCATGAACCCTGAAGGGTGTATAAAAAAATAGAACTGAATAGGAATACCTTCCTTAGGAGTAGTTACCCAAGCTCATTTCATCAGGAGCACCATTTGCTGAGAACTGGTCTGGAAGGGTTAACTGTGGACTGCTTTCCAACAGTATTTCCTCAGTAATCTCAGGATATCCTGCCACTCAATTGTCACACTTTTTCAGCTGCTTTTTCTTGAAGATTAATGTGGAAATTTAAATATTGCCCTGAAGAGAGGCAGGACCTAGCCAAATACTAATATCTAAAAAAGGCAAGCAGAAAGCTCCTGGGTCAGACTCCAAGAAATTCAGTGTGAAAGGCCTTTGAACCCGATTGTTCATAATCCTAGATTTTAATTCTTTAAGCAATTTGTAATACTCTAACGGATTATGCTCATGAACATTTTGTTGTGCGTTGTTAGTGTTGGGATACATGTTAATTGGAAATGCACACATCCCAAAGGGCTTTCTGCTAAGTACAGACTCTCTAACTGATCTTTAATAAGGAGACACTACTTCTGAATCAAACAAAGATGGATGGGAAGGAGAAAGAGCAAATGAAAGAGAAGGGGACCAGTGCTCTTCCCCTTCAGTTTTATTTTCTGTCAAGAGTGCATTAAGTATGGGATGCTTTCCCATATTTAAAGGACAAAGAACTGCACATGTCAAACTCTGTGTGGTGAAAGTTTTAGGGGATATAATAAGCCCTGGGTATGAGCATGTTCCAAACCTTCTCTCACTTGATCCTAACTTTCTACATCAAACGTGCCAGTCTGAGGAAACCAATGATTATGTTTGACAACATCCTATAACATATGAGAAAGCAATTGGGTACTAACTTGAGCACCAAGTTGGCATAACAAAATTTCCAGTAATGGGATATAATGCTGTACTTCGTTCAGTGAACTCTTCCCCATTACCCTGGCTGAAAAGGTTTTTTGCATCTACATTCCCTTTTCTCTATTCTTCTTTTTTACTTTTGCCATCCAGCTCCTCTCTGCTACAGAACTCCCCATCACTAAAGAATTACATTTTTCCTCTGGGTTGACTTTCCCCAGTCAGTTTGCTGTTCGGGAACCACTTGTAAGAAACCAAGTCTGCTTGGAATGGCTATGAGTTTGTCCCCGACCAGAGGGTGAATGAGGATGAAAAATAAAAAGACATGGAATTAAAAACAGGGGGTAGGGAACTCTTGCCTCTCTTCAACAAGGACCCCTGAGACTTTGGCTCACCTCATTTTTATTTACTCAGACACAGGAACAAACAATTAGTGTAGAAGATTCACCTGCCTCCTATTGTCTACAGTCTATGCCCAGGTTAAAACAAACAAAAAACAGGTCTCAGCTGTGTTGACTCTTCCTTAGACCCTACAATGTCCCAGCAAGCCTTCACATTACCCAATGAATACATTTTGCTTTTTTTCTCCTTCATGTTCTCAGAGAAAGTCAGTTGGCTTCAATCCTCACTGTCAGATCTCCTACATATAATTTTGATCATATTTTATAATTTAAAATACATGTATCTTTAAATTTCACTAACATAAAGAAAAAAATGAAAGGCTAAGCATGTATTTCTTATACTGCCTTGGTAAACAGGGGAATGTTGCCTAAGTATACTGACCCTCCTATACCTGTGTCTCTAGCATTACAGACACTCAGAAAATACCTATTAGTGAATGGAAAATTATAATACAGAGCTGGTCCCACAGCAGACCTCAAATATTTATGTTAGCTTCACATAAATCTAACACTCACCCCAAGATTCTTAAAGATAGGAATAATACAGACCTTACTCTACTCTGGAGTGGTCTAGTAAGATCTTTGCCCTTTTGAATACTCTTTATTGTTCAGTTTAGATATGAATAAATCTAATCCCTTCAGTCTTACTTCTCCTTTAAGAGAATTAAAGTGAATTTACAGAGAAATTATTATACCAAGAGAGGATAAGAATCTGCTTTCACCAAGGGTGCTGACAGAGAAGATGTATTAAGATCACTGAGGTCATCCAAAAAAATCTCTTACAGTGAAGAAATAAATATGTGCAGAGGAGGAAGAATTCAAATTATTATTTATATATGTCATGGTTCTACATAAAAGACTCAAAAAACTGCACCAAAAAACTCCTGGAATTAATAATCAAAATCAGCATAATATAGCAGAATGCAAAATCCACACACAAAAATCAGTGTCATTCCTGTACCTCAATAACCTCATTAACCAATAAATTAGGAAAACATTACCATTCACAATAACATCAAGAAAATTAAATACTTTTGAATCAGCCTAACCAAGGAAATAAAAGATCTCTGCAATGAAAACTACAGTACTCTAAAAAAGGAGATTGAGAAGGACATCATAAAATTGAATGATAACCTCTGTTCCTGGCTAGACAGACCCAATATGGTCTAAATGTCCATAACTCCAAAACTGTTAGATTTAACACAGTCTCAAAATACTAGTAGAATTTCTCACAGAACTGGAGAAAACAATCTTAAAATTTATATGGAACCAAAAGATACCCAGAGTAGCAAACAAAATTCTGGGTAACAAGAGCAAAGCAGGAAGCATCACAATCCTAGACTTTAAATTATATTACAAATCCACAGTGATAAAAACAGCATGGTACTGACACAAATACAGACATGTGAATCAATGTAACACACTGAAGAATGCAGAAACAACCCAAAGCACATTCAGGGGGCCAAAAACATATACTGGAGAAAGACGAGCTCCTTAATAAATGGTACTGGCAAAACTGGATAACTACATGCAGAAGACTGAGTCTAGACCTAATGTCTCAAAGATCTAAATATTAAAACAAAAACACTTAATAGGTAAAACTCTTGAAGATATAGGCATAGGCAAAGACTGAACACAATCCCACATGAACAAAAAACAATATTAAAGATCAACAAATGGAATTATGTCAAATTAAAATTTTTCTGCATAGTAAAAGAAACAACCAACTGACTGAAGAGAGAACCCACAAAAACATGAAAAAATTTTCTGGGTATTCCTCAGACAAAGGACTAGTGTCTGGACTACAGAGAGAACAAAAAAAAAAAAACCACCCCCACCAATGACCCAAGCAAAAAAATAGGCAGGTGAAATGAATAGACACTTCTCCAAAGAAATACAAATGGCCAATTAATATATAAGGAAAATGTTCTACATCTCTGGCCATTCAGGAAATGCAAATTAAAATAACACTGATATTTACTCTCACTCCAGAAAGAATGAAAATCATCTAGAAATAAAATGATAACAATTACTGGTGAGGCTTCAGGGGGAAAGGAACCCTTCTATACTGTTGGTGGGAATGTTCTATATTATAACCACTATGGAAATAAGTATAGTGATTCCTCAGAAAACTAAAAACAGAAATTCCACTTGACCTAAGTATTGCCTTCAAGGTTTCTTTCTGAAAGAGTTAAAGACAAAGTGTTACACTGATACATACATAGCCATGACTCTACACAAAAGACTCAAAAAGTAGCTGCACAGTCTATAATAGCTAAATCTGGCAAATGGCTTACATGCCCATTAACAGATGAATGGATGCAGAAAATGTGGCATTTACACATAATGTAGTACTATTCTGTCATAAAGAAGGATAAATTTAAGTCATTAGAAGGAAAATTAATGCTACCATGTTAAGTGAAATAAATCAGACATGCATATTTAAATGCCATGTAATTTCTCTTATATGAGAAATCCAAAATGTAAATACAGAGCAAAAGAAAAGACAGACAATAGGAAGGAGGGAGCTACATGTTTCTCAAACAGGAAGGAGATCAAGATATGGAAGAAGAGGCAAGCAGGGGAAGAGGTGGGGATGAAAAAAGAATGAAGATGTTTATGTACATGTACTAACTCTGTACCATAATAAAACCATTATGTGCTGCAAACTTTTACCAATAAAAATAAAAAATAAATAAAATAAAGAATTTTAAACCTCTGATTGCAAAGCAAAATGCCCTCATCTCATCCCATTGATCTACTTGGAATGTCATAGTGAGAAGATGCCTGCCTGTTCTTTCCTGTTGAGTCACTGGAGACCTCTAATTACACATTAAGAAATGTGTAGAGCCCAGATAGGTGGGGTGTGTAGGGTCTAGCAGTGATACAAAGCCACAAGAATTTTAAAACTCTTAGTTTTATTTTGAAATTTGTATGTCGTTGATTTTGAATTATGCTGGCAAGTCTACAGAAGCTAGCCACCCAATTCCATCCTTCCTAGGAATGAATAGCTATACTTTTCCTAGATTACACTGTAAGTTTCACATTTTGCTAAGTGATTACATATGAAACTACCTGTCTCGCTTATTATCCCAAATTATATATGCAGAAAATTTCACAAGAATACATCTCACTGGATTTTCACAAACTGAACATGTATGATTGTTCCTGGAAGAATCTTCCATAGCACATACACATACACACACATGCACACATGCAAACAGAGTACAGTGTGAGTTCTTTTGTGCTTACCTTCTTTTGTGCAACATTATTTGTTAAATTCATCATGTCCTTGTACTTGGTTTTAGGTCCTTTATTCTAACTTTATTCTATATTGTTCTGTTGTATAAGAATGTCACAATTCATCCTTTCCACTGTCAGTGAGCCTTGGTGTCTTTTCCAAGACTTAGCTGTTGTGAATGTGACATTTAGAAACACTCTTATGCATGCTTTTCTGATGCAATTCTTTTGCACCTAGAAGTGCAACTGCTGGTTCTTGATGTAAGCAAGTACTCAGCTTTAGCAGATAATACCAAACACCTTTCTCATGTGGTGTTTCCCATGTGGTTTTTCCTATTGTACTTTTGCCTCTGACCTTCATCTTCCAGTCTTAGCCTTATTAATGGAGAACTTGTAGAGAACTAGCCAGTGAAGAACTGCATTGTAGCTCTTCCTGAGAATACAAGTCCTTAAAGCACATAAATTCTCTGGATTCCTCCCAAAGTACATTAATCCCCACAGATGCTCTGGAAAATCTCCTTCTCGTTTCTACAAGGAAAAAAAAGACTGCCTGGGGGCAATCTTCTGCTGTTGTTAATATGGTGCTGTGGCTTGCACAGTATCTAGATATCCTCCTAAACCCTCACATGCTCATAGATGGGATTTTCCAGAAGTGTCTGGATCTAAGGAGAGCAATGTGGATTAAGGATGTGTGAGTATGGATTAAGAGTGTGATAAATGGATTAGTCCAATGATTGGTTTAACTTTGTTTTGGGTGTGGGTAATGAGGAGCCCCACCTTGGATATGGGTGCCATCAATCAATAGGCTTGTAGACTGGATAAAGGGACACAAAGGCTGCTTACTGCTTCCTGCCTGCCCAGCCATGGAATGTTTCTCCCCTGTGATGCTCTTCTACCATGTTGCCCTGCCTTGGAGCCAGGTGACTATGGACTGAAACCTCTACAAACTTGAGCTGAAATAAATCTTTCCTCTTTTAACTTTGGGTTTTGGGTATTTTATCTCAACAATAAGAAAAGTAACTAAGACAGAAAGTTCATAGCTCTTGAAACCAGTTTTTGCTATTGGTAGGAAGAAAGTTTCACAAAGTCTAAAACAATTAAGAAAGAAGCCTTTACAAGAGATGAAGATTGACTCAGAGCTCCTCCACTTTCCACACACACCACAGCAAAAGTGTCAGGAGGCTCATGAGAACACAGATTGGCTGGTGTATCCCTCACAATCCCAACAAGAAGCCATCTGGACAGTCTCCAAAGTGAAGTGTAAATCACAGCATGGTGAAGCTTTGAAAAATCTATCTTTTGTTGTTGATCTCTCTGTTCTGACAGGGTGGGTGGGGGATGTAGAAAGGCCTACAACACTCTACAAATCGACAAACAAGTTCCAGACAATGGTTCTCACCCTTGCCAAAGTTGTGGTTTAGTTTTTTAATGAGCTCATTGGGATTTATTCTTGTTACTGTACTTTACTCATTAGCTCCTTGAAGTTTCTGTTATACACCATGGGGTGTAGAAACAAAACCTTAAGCATTCTTCTCAAGGACTCCCCAGCATAGGAGGGAGGAAGGTGGGGATCTTGCTCACAGGATCAGCAAAGTGCCACCTTTTGGATCTCCTTGGAAAGGAAAAGATGAACTCCAGGTTGGAAGCCAGCATACCCACTGGGAAGGTTTCTACATGCATGTCAACATGATGCATAAAGATCCAAGGATCCAGGAAGTCTTTGGCTTTAGGTCAAGCCTAAGCCAAACATTCTTCATCACAGCATTGATTGGTTTCCTCCACAAACAAGGGTGGGGGGATGCATGGGGAAAATATCCTTTGGCTGCAAAATTGTAAAGACATCCTTATTTCCTTTGATATTATCCAATAAAAAGCCATCTAAACAAGGTTTCCAATCTAGGACTAAGTTTTCTAAGCTTCATGAGCATGGTGTACTTGTAAAGTCATTTTCAGAAAGGAAGTTTATTAAAAGACAGAAGGAAGAAAAGAAATAACAATAATTTTAATAAAGCAATGACACCACATTGAAGCTTTATAGTAATATGCTACACTTACCACTTGCTACGCTCCACCCTCACATTCTAGTATTCCCATTATGCTATTATTCTGCTTTGTCAAGGTAATTATCCCCTTCCCTTGCTCCTCAGAGCCTTCTGAAACCAATTTAAACTTCTTGCTCTCCCTGTCAAGGCCTTTCACTACTCAGTTCCTAGATGAATTTCCTGTCTTCTTCCAAACTCCTCTCATGTAATTCTTACTCATGATTTAAATATATGTTCTGTCTCCTCCATTTATGCATTTTGTTCTATTTTCCTGGCTTGTTGGAAAACAAATTTGTCTGCTCTCTGAATGTCATCTCCTTATACCCATATACATTTAATCTCTCTTTATGCCTCTCAACTGCCAGAATATCCATCCTAATTCTGCTTCTCATGTTTAGAGACAAGGGACTAGGTATATTGTCCATCATCATGAAGAGAGGGTGGAACGATTTCCTTAAAACTCTACTGCTGCAAAAACCTGTCTTATACATACCAAGAAGAATCTGGGAAGACTCATCATAATTCTATAACATAGCTGTCCTCAAAGATTTTTCCAAAGGTCTTTCTTTATTTTCTTGTTTATCTACAAATTATGCCTAAAAGATGTCAATGTCATTTATTATTGTTCACATATATAAATAAAGAGACAAATAAGAAACTTGACAAGTTAACCAATAGGACAAGGAGACTCACATTCCTTTCAAATCAAACTCTTTAATTTTGATATATAGTCTTTAATCCAAGTTGGCATATTTTATGCATTTGTACTGCCTTAAGACATGGTAGCATACAATATCGAATTTGTTTTGCAAAG
Source organism: Hydrochoerus hydrochaeris (assembly GCA_004027455.1). Taxonomy (NCBI): domain Eukaryota; kingdom Metazoa; phylum Chordata; class Mammalia; order Rodentia; family Hydrochaeridae; genus Hydrochoerus; species Hydrochoerus hydrochaeris. Next base: position 66,650 of record PVLA01007952.1, on the reverse strand, counting down.
ACTTTCAAAAATATTACCTCTTAATCATCATGACAACTCCTTGAGGACGTAAAGAACCAATGGCAGTTTTATTTTATGAGGAGTAGATAAGATAAAACATTAAATGGATTTCCCTGGGCTTTCAGCTCCTGCTTATTTTTTCTGTTATAACATACTTCCTTAGAAAACCAAGGGGCATGAAAAGGCCCTGGAACACTGGTACAATTCTTTAATAAATCTGTCATAATACCTGAAGTTATCATGATAGCTATTTTCCCTTACATTTGAGCATTATATTTCCAGATATAAATGGGAAGTCATAATCATGAGAACTGGGTCTAGCATAGACATAATCTTTGATAGTTGCAAAGAAACTAAAGTAACACACAAGTTGTCTATGGTCCCAAACCAAATATTTGTGCAATACTAATGAAAAAAAATATGGTTGGAGAGCAAGGTTTGTACATTGTCTTCATAACTTGCTAGCTTGTGAACTTGGGCAAATTTTCTTAGCACAATTTCCTTCTCTGTACCAGTTAGATAGTTATAATATCAAGCTGGAAAAGAATAGTGAAACTGTAAACTGTGTATAGTTTGAACTTTTAAGTTACTACAAAAATATCACTTTCTATCATACCAACATAAATAGTTAAACCATTACATCCTCCTCAAAACACTCATAATCTTTATAAGATTAACAGAGTCATTCTTGAAAATAACATTTAAGAACTATAAAACCTCATGGTGGTAAACCAGCTTTTCACTATCAAGGTAAGCCCCAAAGCCACAGAGATTTTTATTATTCCATGACGGGACAGCCAGATGCATGCTATGTTCCAAAGACTCAAGCCAAGATGGAAACAGTCCTGGGAAATCTAAGGCTGCCCCATGAAACCAGTTCTAGAACCCAGCTGAGTAGGACAGGGATACTTATAAATTTTCTACGACTCTCCAAGTGACCCTAAAGGAAAGGAAATGCAAAGCTGGCAGAGCAAACCAAATGTACAAACCAAGATAAATTTGGGACAGTTCAACCTCTTAATTGTTCACTTACACATTCATGAATTCAACAAATATTTATTGAAAACCAACTATAATCCATGCTCTCATTAAACTTAACTGATTCATTAGTGAATAAAAAGATCTGCTTCTTTCCATGAATAGGTGAAATCCCTACCCCAATGACACAGTTCTGATTAATTCTTCAAGGCTTCACAAAATCCTGTTCTGACACAAAAAACAGTGAAATATTCCAGTCATATGAATCTATTTCCTTTCAACCAACTGCCCATATTATCCCCAGCCTACTCATTACTACCTTGACCTTGTTTTAAGGCATGAGATTCCTTTCTTGCCACTACCATGACTGGGAAAAATTTCCAAATCAGTGAGCAAGCAATCTCTCCTGGTCCTCAAAGGAAGGCAGCCTATCACTGTAACTGCCTATTGTTTCTCCCTCTGCTTCAGCTAAACTAAGCTGCAGTTCTTCAGCATAAGCCTTCTTGTTCCTGCCTCAAGTCATTTGCATCTTCTATATCCTTGGCTTACAAAATTCTCCCCAAAGGTACTCTCCCCTCTCTCCCCTCTACTATTAATCATACAAACACACACACACACACACACACACACACATACACACACACACCCCAGAGTCTCAAAACTTGACTAGGTCCCACTCGTCCTTCAAGCCTTAGCTTTAGTGTTGCTTCTCCAGGAAGCCACCCTGACTCCACTGTCGAATTTTAGTCTTCCTGCCTAAGCTCATGCATCTCCCATGAGCTCCCTCTTTATCCTTTTTTTTGACCCACTTCAATACTTATAATTACTGGTTCAGTATTTTTCTATATGCTCTGGAAGGGAACAGTTTTATCCCTAGCATCTTGCACACTGCACACACAAGATACTTAACTTTCGTAAGATTAAATGAATCTCAACTATCTTAAATGGTAAGATGAATTTTAAACATGCTGGTTACTTCTCCTGAGTTTATCTCCAATTTTTCCTCACTACTAGAAAGAGTTTATTCCTTCAGACTTCAGTCTAGTGGAAGTAAAGCCTTTTTATATTTCGTGGTATGATTTCCCTGCCATATATGCACACGATATCACGTAAATGTTAAAAAGAGCCAAATGTCTTGCAATGGAATATGTGAGTAAATGACGCAGTGAGAAGTGTCCTGTTGAGTAATTAAGATATAGAATATTACGTGTTGTCAGAACAGGACAAAGTCAGTACAGTACAGATTAATGTGGATGTTAGCGACTTGCTTTGTCCAGAAGAGATGGAAAATAAGGCATTGTCCCTGAATGATGAGGAAAAGAATTAGAAAAGTTCTGAAGCTAATGTCTTTTGACATCTACGTATGCCATCAGCATTGCTTTCTGGGGAGAAGGTGGAATTATTCAGAACATATAGTATCTTTAAGGAAAGAGAACCCAAAACACCAAAGACTAAATTCTGATCAAATAAATCTGTTTTGCCAACATAAAATGTGGCTTTTTTCCAAGATAAAAATTCCATGGATAAGTTCAGAAACATCTGCTCATTTGGTAACTTTAGTTGAGCTGGTTCTGGATCCAAATTATTTCCTCCAATTATTACATGCACCCTCTCCCCTGCCTCCACCACTCGAGTGGCCCATGGCATCAAATTTAGTATTGAGGGTCCTTCATTGAGACTCTCCTTACAGGCCTTAATGAGAAAATAAAACAGAAAAAACAGATCAGAAATATTCTCTTATCTCTCTGCCACCTAACTGGATCCAGTGTCTGGCCTCAGTACCCCAAATGGAGCTGCACTGTGTATGTGCAAGCAGAAGGAAGTGTGCTTGGGGGGTAGTTCTGGGGCGAGGAGGGGATAGTTCAGGTCATGAAGACAATGGGTTCTTTCAAAAGAAAAAGAAACCTTTAAAAAAAATAGGCAAATCTGAGAGTCTGTACAATGACACACAACTGGAGTCCTTTTCTTTAAGCATAAACAGATGTATAATGTCCAGCAGAACTCCAGTGAAATAATAAAGCCTAAGCAGAATGTGGCTGGATAGCCATGTGAAATGGCTATGTTGAAAGTCCTATTGTTTAAAGAGCTATGGTTAAGATAATCAAATTAATTATTTCATTCGGCTGACATGTACTGAATATCTACTCTGTACCCAGAGACTGCATTCAGATCAAGGAACTTACAGAGGTAAGAGGCCTGGGCCCTGGAGAAGCTTGTGGTCCAGCAGGAAATAAGATAACAAAAACTATAATAAAACTTAGGAAGAAGGGAAGAATTCAGGGGAGGGAAAAATAGGTAATTAGATGCCAGCACAGGAGAGAAATTACCTAAGTCTACCTGGGGAATTCTAGCATAATTTTAGTGTATGGCCCTGATATGAATAATTAATAATAGCATTAATGATAAGCATTATTATTATTTGGATTCTATCTTGATAAATCTTCAGTGATACAATCATTTGAATATAAGTCAAATACATTGCAGTAATCCCCTTTTATATTAGAAGAATCCCCTTCTACCTGTAAAACACCGACAAAAAGCAGCAGTGAAGAATTCCAGAAAATTATTTTCACTGGTTAACAGGTAAGTCAGTATATGACACCACCCTTGACAAAATTACAGTGATGTCAACTGTACCTTACTAATACTTTCACCTTCAAGAAGATAAGTGGTATTTGAAAAGATACTTAAAATAAATAAAAAAATAGTTAAAATAAAATAATATGATGTAATATAAGTAATAATACAATATTACAAATAGAAGAGAGCTAGGCAGATATCAATCTGAATACTGGCATTCATTAATTGTCCATATTTGACTACTCCCCTGTCTGGTCTATAGTCTATTAATGTTTTCAGGATAGGGTTTACATTTTATACCACTAGCCCTTACTACAACCAAGCTCAATGATGTTTTTTAAAAGAAGAACTAAATGAATATTTATTTGATCCCTTTCCTTTAAGAATACAGAAACTGAGGCCCACACTTACGAAGGACAAAAAGCAAAAACAAAATTCAGAAGTAGCAAGCTTACAAATAGAATCCAGTTCTCTCTTTTTTATTTTTTATTACTACATATTTGCAGTACATAATGATTACACTCATCATGATGAGTTGGCACATGTACATAACACATCTTAATTCTTTTATGCTGTCATGTCACAGAACCCACCTATAATCAACCCCTAATCAATAGAATCAATTCAGAAGGATGTCTTGATCATAGTGTCTCTAAATGTCTCTTATGCACTCAGCTTTCCCCTGTGTATGTCCTTCTCCTCCACTTAGATGCCAAAAGAACAGAGGTCAAAAGTTTGGGGATTTCATTTTTTAAATGCTGCTGATCATTGAAACCCCACATTTCCCCTCTGACATGTCCCAAGATTCCATAGATCCTTGGATGTCCCACAGAGATGTGAAACCAGCCCTTTCCCATGGCGTTACTCACTTTTTCTGTAGGTCATTAGCAGGATTATATTTTAGGATAGAAACGCTTTTCACTGTCCTTCAAATCATACGCAAGGAAGTGGTTACTTACTGAAGCAGAAAAGAGCATCTTCCTGTGCATAAGAGGAAGCAACAAGCAATAGAAAGTCTTCTGCTTGGCCTCTTGGTGTGTGTGTGTGTGTGTGTGTGTGTGTGTGTGTGTGGGCATGTACACATGTGGGGGAGTGTGGGTGTGTTCTGTATGCCTTAATGGTAGTAGTGGTGATAGTTTTTGTTTTCTACTTGTCTTTCATTGAAATTGACCACATTTTCCACTAAAGATTATATGTAAAAAGTTAAACCAGTAGGGTGCTAATCTTCAAATAATTTTATAAAGAAAGCAAATTTAGGTAATGATAACGCTCTTGGAACATCTTGAAATATAGTCTCACATCTAATCCACACAAAGCAGATGTTTTATTCTTATTATACAAATAAGAAAGCTTAGTCTCTAGAGATTCCCCATGCTCACAGAGCTAATGAATGAAGGAGTTGAGACTCCAGTGTAAGACTTTTAGCCCCAAACTCATGTAGAATATCACCCAACACAAAGAGGAGGAAAGGACAATACACAAAATCCAGCAGGTGAAAACTAATTTTCCTTATGACCATAATGAAGAAGTAGAGTCAGTAAATTAAGTGATTTTTAAATACTGATTTTGTTATCTCAGACTTTCCATCTAAGGGCATATCATTAATCCAAGAAAACTGAATTTTGATAGAAAAATCTAGATTTAGAAGAAATAAACTAAAAGTAATTAGGGGGTTTAGCAAATAAATGTTTTGACTTCATTTGCTGTGGGAATAGGTTTGGAGGGAAAAAGAATGTAAGCCTCCCTTGTGAGGATCCAGAATTCATTTGTAGGGTTGCATTTGATATTTAATCACAAGCGCATTTTATATAAGATTCTGAAAACTCAGTGCTTCCAATTATGATACACTTTTAGAATATCCTCCTGGCTGCAGAGATGAACAGTCCTGAAGGCATAATACAGATACTTTATCAAGAAGTCAGTTTGATGTGATGGATTGATATGATATGGTATGTCCTGTTGTATTTGAATTTTAAAGCCATTCCACTGATGTCAGTGTTGGTCCATTTATAAGCACACGATGTGACAGTCTCACCCAATAAGCAGATGCTTATTGCAGGGATCTTGATCCTGAAGAACTCATTTTTCTTTGACTGCATCTCTTCAGGTAAGTACTTATTTTCCAAGGTCACTCAGATTCGAATCATTTAATTATCTAAAAAAAATTTGTGATTGGTATTAAAAAGCACTGAATCTACACATGGCTTAAATGAACATTTTGAGAATCACTAGAGTCATTCAATTATATCCAGGGAATATTAATAATATTGCCCTTTTTTAATTTAATTTAATTCATTATATTCAACTGAGTTACCAGATTTTTGTGAAGTATTATGCTAAGTGTAATAGGGAATCTTAGTGTAGAAGATCATGGTCTCCAATCAGAAGAAGGGTAGATACAAGTGAGGAATGATAATCCAGAAGTGGATATGATCAAAGAATATTATGTGAGTATATGAATCCACAATGTTCTGTGTAATTACATGCACTAATAAGCATATATATGGGAGATAGATAAATACATAGATGATAGATAGATAGATAGATAGATAGCCCTGCTCTAAAGGAATTCATTCATTTAACAGGAAACCCTAGACAGGTTTATGAAAGACTTACAAAAAAAAGAAAAATAACACTGGAAATAGTGCAGCATCTTAATAGTCAATATCTGCTTTTGTTTGCTACCCTCAAATTGCCTCTAGTCAACTACAAATACTACTCTTAGGTTTCAACTGAAGTAGTAATGATATTAATATCTACTAACCCAGATGACATGAGGAATCTTCCAGTAGATCACATTTTACTTACAAATCAAGATTCTCTTCCATGATACCTCTCCCTCCTGTTTCCCTCTGCTTCCTTGTACTGAGTCTTTCTAGCTCCTCCACTCTCTTCACCAAGCTTTAATTGGCCTAACCTATGGAATCTGTTGTCCCCTGATATCTCCCTTTGCCTGGGTTTACCCCACTGCCTTGTCATCATATACCACATATATGTCCATGACATTGTCAGACTACTTGTCAGGCTTCTGATTCCTGGCCCTGTTTTGACATTGGCCCTTCTTATAGGGCTGACTCTCACAATTAGCTCTGCCTCAGTCTTTTCAATCCATCTCTAACCTCTGATGGGAGGTACAGACATAAAACAGGTGCATGCAATAAAGTGTGTTGAATACTGTGATAGTGCAGGATTCTATGGGAACTCTCAGCAGGAAGAAATCAAATCCAGTCCTTTGAATAGAGATAGTGAAACTAAAGATATCTCTGTCTATAAAATGTGTGAATTCGAAGAACCTTTTGCAAATAAAATTCATCTGCACTCACTGAATCATAAAAAGATCAAAATTACCAAACTTAACACCCAAATAATAAAAATGTGTGTTGTTATGGAGAAGCAACAACTTTTTGAGAATTTCATCTAGAGGTCTCAATATATTAAAAAGTTAAACATGAAGGATTATAGGCACCATCAAGTTAAGCTTTGAACTCAGTTTGGTTTTTTTTTAATTATTTAAATCATCTTTTTCAGGGAGTTTTTCAACCTCATTTATCCAACTCAAGCTTGTTAATCATATACTTTGGACCAATTTCACTGCTAAAGCAGGAGATATAAAAAAAATGGTCTAACCCTCAAGAAGCCTTCAGCCAGGTGAGAAATACAGACATGGAAAAAATCATTGCAATACTGTGTGATGAGTGCTGTGATAGAAACAAGCTCATGGTTCCATGCTAACTCGCTGGAGTGAAGATTGGAACCTCACTGAGAACAGATAATAGGAATAGCAAGAGAGACTGAAATAGCTTTCCTGGAGGGGACTCCAAGGAGAAACTGAAATGAGCCAAGCCACCTGAGCTACATGAAAATAGAAGGCATAGGAAGACAAGAAGGCCCAGCAAAGGAAAGGCAAAAGAGGGGAGCAGGGCCTGATTACAGGCCTCGTCTGTTTCAACAAGAAGACTGGATAAGGAGGAGTCAGGGAAGGATATTGAGTGAGTAAAATTATCATTTTAGGAAAGAAATCATATTGGCAGTAATGTACAGGAGTAGACTAAGCAGTAGGAAAACTGGGCCAGTGCATGTGATGTAGGGAAGTATGGCAGAATTTCCCAGGTCAATTCAAAAGCCAAGGCAAAATGCTGAGAAATGGGGAGGGGAAAAAGCAGCTGATATACTAAAAGCAAGGACGGTCACGGCCTCTTCAGACCTTAGCTAACTTTCACCTTCCTTCCAAGTCTGCAGAACTTCCCAGAGACACAAAACTCTAGGATACAAGGCTCTAGTCATCTTTCTTCAAGTCTTTGGTATGCTCAGACCCAGCGCTGAATGAGTTCCCACTCCTTCTCTAACTCCAGTTTACATATCTGCTAGAAATTGTTCATTAATTAAACTCCCTATCCTTGCAGGACATTGGGCTATGCAGTTATTAGAGGACATAAGAAATTACAAAGGGTCTGATTTTTCTACTCCTACCATTGACAAGGACCTTTCTAAATTAAGAGACAAATGCAGTAATCCAACTTAGCGGTGAGGAAGGTATACACCAGGGAAGAGAAGTTGTAATGAAGACAAGGGGTAGAGCTGAGCAGCATTTTAAAGAATATTACCCAAAGTCGTGGATAATGGTAACTGAAGAAGGCTGCTCTTTGGATGACTCTATATTAGTTGCCTGCCTGATACTTCCTCTGCATGGAGATAGTAGTGAAAAGCATTTCTAGTTGGTGAGTTATTATGAACAAGGAAATAAGCCAGGCATGAGGGATGCATGTCAGTAATCCCAGCTACTAGGGAGGCCGAAGCAGGAGGAACACAAGTTCAAGCCCAGCCCAGGCAACTTCGTGAGAAACTTTCAAAGAAAGAAAAGTAGAATAGAATATAAAAAATGAAATAACATAGAAAAGGTTTGGGATGTAGCTCAGTAGTAGAGGTCCTGGGTTCAATCCCTCATACACACACACACACACAAAGATAAAATATTTCCTCCTGGGGGTTACAGTCTCTGTTGGTTTTCAATAGGTAACACTGATCATCTTCTATTTGAGACTGCTTAATGCTCATTATCCCTTATAAAAAAAAGAAGAAAGTCTTCATATAGTCCTTCCCTGCCTTACAATTCCATCCTTAGGCTTTACACTCCTTGGTAAAACTCACATTATGCATTGGCAACACTTGATCCTGTGGGATTAGTTTATGAGAATTCTAGCCATTGAATTTCTTGACGTACGAGTGTGTGATCTACTTAGTATTACTCGCTTTTCATTGCATGCTGAACTCTGGGAGTTAGTATTGAGGCAGTAAAGAACATCTCAGACTCAACCATTTCCTTTTAGACTTGACTATTATCTGGATACAAGGTGAGCCCAATACTTGTTACCAAGAATCTGCTTAAAGGAGCTGTCCTAGATGGGCCTCTCCTGAAGCAGCTGATTAATCTTAGGCAGGCTAGGATGGAAAATTCTGTACTGAGCTCCAGAGGTCACACAAAGAAATGCATATGTCTCAACACTGGAAAAGTATCATCTACATTCCAGCAACAAACTGTTTTGGAAATGTCGTCCCTCAGAGGAGTTCATGCCAAACTCAATTAAAGTCATGGTAATAAAGAGTGTGGAAAGATGACACAAATAGCTTGAAAGAATCATAAAGTGTTAGAACTGAAAAAGCTCTAACAGATAACTTAGTCTAACTCCCTCATTTATAATGGAGGAAACCAAGGTCCAAAAAGCTAAAGCAACCAATATGGAGCATTAATAGGATTGTCCTCAATCCTCCTGAGTTCAGGCCCATATTTCTCTCTTTACACACTATCATTTCATGGAATTCTGAGGTTCTATGCAGCAGTGTGCTCTGGCTGAGATTCAGATATGCTAGTATGGAGTTAGGCGCCCTCCTGTCCAGAGGTCATCTGTGTGCACCGGGCTATTAAGGGTAACTGCAGTGGAATGTTTGTAGACACTTAGATAAGAATCTAGTTGCATCCCTTTACTGGTCTGGGGCCCAGGACCCCCAGGGAAAGAACTTGAACTGCATCCATAATTGAAGTCTAGACAAATGCAGACACTTCTGATAGATTGAGGAGGCCTCAAGGGAAACCACGCTCTAAAAAAGACACAACTAGGCTACCAAAGGACAAGTTACCATAAGTGGGGAGGAGTCTCAGAAGAGATAGAATTAGCATTAGCATGAAAGCCTGAGTGGAAGGAAGGGAGCAGTTATTCTGGGTATAACATCTTTAAAACATCCTCTATCTACCATCATCTCTCTGGGGTGTCTATGTATCCACGGCAGAAGAGAACTGCACAAAAACTATTACACAAAAGAAATGAAGCACTCAAAGACACCTGCATTTCTGATGAGAAATGACCTCCAAAGAGGGATGGATGTTGACATTAGCAGTTAACCACATGGAAGTCAATAAGCTGAATCAGAGATCCATCAAGACGCAGGATGGAGAACAAGTCTCCTCACAAGCAAAAGCCTCAGAGAATATAGATGGGCAAAGATAGAAAGAAGATCCAATCAAACAGAAGAAAGAGTAGTCATATCAAGGGAAATGGAGGTAGACAACAGATCATCAACTCTCCAGACATGTCCACAGTCCACCTGAATGGTATAACTAGGCAGAAAGAGAACACACCAAACAAAGCAGGAGCTAAGAGTGCATCAGCACCCCGTAACCATCAACAGCAAGGCAGAAATGTGAAGGCCAAGGACGTTTTAACAGAGCTACATGTGTGGCAGAACACCAGTAGCTGGACAGGATAGGCTACAGAGGAGTGGGCTCTTTCCTCACTGCTATAGTCCACACTGTACACACATACACTGATTTTAATATATACTATACCATGCATACACACACTGCTACAGTCTATAGTACAATACATGCACTGATATATATATATATATATATATATATATATATATATATATATAGAGAGAGAGAGAGAGAGAGAGAGAGAGAGACAGAAAGAGAGAGCACTTGCTCAAAAAGCAAGCTTTTGTATCATAATCTGGGTTCCCTTAGAGGAATAAGACTCCTTAAACAATAAGTCATATGCAGGAATCATCTTGAGAGCATACCTGTGAGAACAGATGAATGTATCATTGAGCAAAACCAGCACCTGGTCTGTGACAGTCACAGCAAAGTCCTCAGATGGTCCATTGAGAAGATCTAGAGCCAGCATGGCCCTACAGAATTATCCCAATTTTGCCTCAATATCAACCACATGGGATACCTCCAGGAAGGAAGTTCCACCTTGGGTGAGATGACATTCAACAAAGACAATCTTTGATAAAGGACTTCACTTACAAACTGTTACCAATTCCCCATGACCAGGGCCAGTAGTTGGTGTTTTAGCCTTTGAGGGAGGATCTAGTCAGGAGACCACAGAATATGCTATACTGTAAAGATAACAGCCTAAATTATAGGTGAGATACCACTTTCTTTTAAAGGGTTTCTAAAACCATAAAAGAAGAGGTAAGGTTTCAACAGATGGGAATTACTCACCAGCAGACCTCAGGACAAATTATTTAAGTAATATCAGCCATAATCTATAAATACATGAGGTCTGAATCATCCAGGATCCATAAAACTATGAAGAGCTAATGGTTCAATCTTCTACCCAAAATCCATCTGGATGACTGCAGAGCCCAATTGCCAATTTTCTGATACCATTCAGAGGGAAAAAAAGTGTCAAGAATTCAAGGGCCTTGGTTGAACTTATCCATCTGCCTTCTCAGAACTCTGTCTGACAATGGAACTTCTAGTCATGTGGAATTTCAGTATCAACTTCCTGGTGGCCTGAAAATCTCCCAATGAGCTCCACTGTGGAAGTCCTGGTAGCTATATTGGAGAATATGATATACGGTTTAAACCCAATATTTATTGGAGTCTTTCAGTCTATTCTTTGGTATCTACATACACAGAACTCCCAAGAGTCTGGGAGGACCCACCACCACCTAAATGAACAGCTTGTCTGACTTCTTCACACAGCCTTAACAAGGAAAATTTCAAGGTGACAGCCTGCCTTGTGGAAAAGGTAGCCTCAAAAATGCCCAGATGCTGCCAGAGTGGTAGTACTCTGGGAGGCTGAGGCAAGAGAATCACAAGTTTCAGGCCAGCCTTGGCAATTTGGTGACTTAAGAAGATCCTGCATGACAATAAAAATTAAAGTTAAAAAAGGGCTAGAGATGTAGCCCAGTGCAAAGGCTCTAGGCTCAATCCCTAGAACCATAAGTTAGGAAACCTATTCCATTTTTGAAAACCCTAATCATCAATAAATTCTTTATTATTCTGTCCAAGAACTGGACCCCTCAAATTTCCACTTATTGGTTCTAATTGTGCCCTCTAGAACATATAGAAATGCCTGTGTTTCCTTCATGGCATGGCATGGCATGGCAGACTCTGTCTAGTAGACCTCAGTTCTCCTTTCCCATAAGCTTCCCCAGCACATGGGGTAAATCTGTGGTACAATCCCTGACCAACCATACTGTTCATCTGTGAGGTCCTGAACCCACCTGCTGGGCTGACTCCACAGGTCTCTGGGGAAGCCAAGGATGCTAAAAGGTTTAGCAGGTACCCAGGCTGTCCAAAGATCCTGCTGTCACTAGGGCACTAGGATATGAGTTTTCAAAACCAGAGATTTCATATTTACTTTTGTACCCCTGATAATTAGCAAAGGTTTTGACTAAACGTTTATTGAATGAATTTTTTTAAAAAATTTAACAAGGTTTAATGGATGATTTTAAAGACAGTTGTCATTAATAAATCACCTGTGAATCTTTTTCTTTGCAGAATAAAGGTCTCAAGTTTTTTTCACTACACACCCTTCCTGAGCCTATCCTTTTCCTCTAAAGAACTTCAGTTGTCAAAATCCTTTTTTAACTGTGATCTTCTACATGTAGTCTGTGAAAGAAACAATTACCACCCTTGATCAGATCTCAGTGACACTTCAAAGACAAGGCAAGATTACAATAACTCATTTTGTCTGGCAAATGAAATTATTGGCCTATACTACATTTATATTCAACTAAATCTACAAACAACTCCATCTTGAATTGAGACAATTCAGTTTTTGAACTTAATTTTAGTATTTTTATCCTACTCCTATTCAATTCTATCTTATTTATTTCCTTTCAATGTTCCAATCTGTCAAAAGCCTTTGAAATCTTCACCTGTCTCTCATAGTTATGTGTCACCTGAAAATTTCTCAGAGGCTATTCGTGTCTTCTTTCCAATTCAGTAATTAAAATATTAAGCATGACAGGGGCAGAGGCAAAGCTAGACCTGAAAGTGTACCTTGTACAACTCTTCAATTTCTCCAGCATTTTTGGCGTGTGAGTATTGTACAGTTATAAATTCACATAATCGCTTCTCCATTTGGCCTGTGTTTGTTCCTGTCAGCAAAGATATTATGAGAGGAACTTGATGTGCTAGAGAGAACTCAGACTAGGAGTTCTGAGTTTATTCCCACTCTGTCAAAACATTATGTGTCACATTAAGTTATGTAGTTAATCTCTCTGGGCTTCCTTTTTTCATTTACAAGTGAGATGATTTCTAAGGTCCCTAGGAGCTCTACAATTCTATAGTTCCTAGTATTCTTTTGGAATGCAATACTTCCAATACTAGTAAACCCCTCAGAGAGTAACATAAATTGGTTTGACATAAATTTCGATCAGTGAACTTATTCTGGTTCCTAGAGTAAAGTACGGTATGCTTTTCTAAATCTCTGAAGTTATTTATTCATTATTTCATTCGGAAGCATCACAGTTCTCTCTTCCCTCAGAAGCTAATGGAAATTAAGAGGATCTGACATCGAAGTGAAGGGCAGAATTCCAGGACATGGACAAGTCCATCCTGGACAGTTGTGTACATTAACATCAAAATGGCTCACCTGGAATTCCTGAAATCTATATTTGCTATTATAAAAATTGGCATGTTTGCCTTCTTAAAGTTTTCCACAGTGCTTATGCTATGCTTTGAAGTTTATACATTGGAAACTAGATCTGCAGTACTACGGCGTCAGAAGGTAGGACACAAGAAGAAGTGATTACACTGTGGGAGAAAATGAATAGAAAGATGCCATTATTACAAGAGTTAAAAGTGTAGTGGAGGGTTTTTGTAATAAAAAAAAGAGTTTGGCCCCCTTTTCTCCTTTGCCTATAAGATACCTGCTGTCGTGTTATGAAGCATGAAAAAGGCTAAAATCTGCACACCACACAATTTACAACCTGTGAGCATAAGGTTCAGTAGACTTTAGCACATTGACAAAATTGTACAACCATGACCACAATCAAATTTAGATCATTTTTGTTATCCTCAAAACAAAACACTTTCCCCACTAGCTATCATCTCCCAGTCCCTCCCCACTAAATCCAGGCAACCACTGAACTACTCTTTACCTTTATATATTTTCCTTCTCTGGGAATTTTTAACCCAAAATAGACCATGTGCATAACAACAATAAAAACCTTAACATATCCTAGGAAATGGAAATTACTCAAAGTGATCTCTCACACCATATCGGAGTGCAACTGGAAGCCAACAATAGAAACATACTTAGAATACAATAAACCGTTTTCTCCTCTCTTTTTCCTATTACTTTTTTCATATATGTAGATGAATATAAGTAGCTAGATGCTCTCTTACTTTTACTTACTCATCTGTCTTTAGTTCTTTACCTGCCTTTAAATTGTTCTGTTTTTCCAATAAGAGGATTGAGCCTAGGTTTTTGCACACGTGTTGCAACTAAGGTATTTCCCCAGCTCTTTTTTAATTTTATGTTGAGACCGTGTTTTTCTAAATTGCCCAGGATGGTATCCAACATGTGATTTCCTGCCTCAGCCTCCCAAGTAGCCAGGGTACAGCTGTGTATCACCACACCCAGCTTTCCTTTCAGTTATTTAATACTCCTCTGTCTTAAGGGTAAGAAAAACGTATTAAATAGGTTTGTGTGACACTTAACACTATTAAAATTGCTTTATTTGCTCTTAATAGAACATATTTAGCAATTTTTTCTATTCCCATATTGCCATAATTCCTTTGTAGCATGATAATCCTTTGTTCGATGGCTTCAAAATTTCCATAGGCAAAAGCACTGAACCTTTTCAGAAACCAAGTTGAATTCTAAATAATGTTTATATTCTAAAACCTCCCCAGATATATTCAACTATTTGAGCTTTTATAAAGAGATCGAAAGCATATGTTGAAAGAAAGATAACCTGTTCAACAAGCGGTGTTGGGAAAACAAGTTATCAGTTTGGAAAAGAATGAAACTGGACTCTTATCTTTCATCTTATACTAAATTAAAAATCAAAATGGATCAACTACCTAAGCACTAAAGCAGAAGCATTAAACCTACTGAAAGATAAAAACAATTGAAGATATAGATATAGGAGTGGATTTTCCAAACAGAACTTCAAATGCACAAGAAATAGCAGCAAGAATCAACAAATGGGATTACATAAGACTAACATGCTCCTGTACAGCAAAAGAATCAATCAGGAGAGTGAAGAGACAATCTATAGAATGAGCAAAAATTGCCAGGTACTCCTCAAACAGAGGACTAATAAACATGGCAACTATTAAGAAATAAAGCCATAATAAATGTTGGAATGGCTGCAGTGAAAAAAGAATGAACCCTCCTGCATGGTTGGTAGAAATACAAATTAATACATTTATGGGAATCAGTATGGAGATTTCCCAAAGAACTGAAATTAGAAATTCCCTGAGACCTAGCTCTCCTCTTGCTAGATATCTTTCCCCAAAGAGCTTAAGACTTCATACTACAGTGATACATTTCCACTAATATGTATAGCAGCACAATTCAGAATAGCTAAATCCTGAAAGCAGCCATCAACAAATGACTACATAAAGAAAATGTGATAACCATATATAATGAAATACTACTCTGCTATAAAGAATGACATATTTGAGAAAATATGTAGGAAAATAGATGCCTGGAAAATACTAAGTTGAGTGAAAAAACTGGACACACAAGCTTAAATATTATATTGTGTCTTTCATTTGTGTGATGCAAAATACAAGCAAAGGAAATGATCAAAGATGGGTAGAAAGGGACAGAGGGATGCATCTTTTGCAATAGGGAAGTGGCCCAGAGGAACAAGGATGAGGATAAGGAAGAGGGGAAGGGGAAGGGGAAATATGAATAAAGATAAACCATGCGCTGGAACCAAATAAACCCAAGTAGTGTGAAACCCTATGTCATAACTGAGCTCAGACAAATAATATCAACAATATGAAAAGAGGGATAGGAGAACTGGAGCAGGCGGCCAGGGGGAGGGAAGGGCACTAAAGAAAACAGAACAAACTGTAACACACACACGTAACCGCTCCCCAAGGTGACTGTAAACTGCATGCCATGCAAACATGTACTAATAAAACAAAAAAATGATTTTAAAAAACCAAAACTAATCATTTTCCCATGTACGAGCAGTGAATAAGTATAGTTTGAAATTAAAAACACTGTGCTATTTACAGTAATTCTCATTTATAACCCTGTTGTAAGGTAGAACTTCATGAGCGGTGATTAGACGTGAGACAGAGGGAATATATTAGTGCTGCTGTGGTAGAAATGAGCTCATTATTACAAGAGTGGGGTGATCAGAAGGGTCTTCACATCCCCCGCGCCCACCTTTGCACTTCCACATCATCAAACCTAGGTTCACCAGGTACAAGCCTCTCTTGAACTTTTCAGCCTCCAAAATTGCGAGAAATAAATTTCTGTTGATTGTAAATTATCAAGTTTGTGGCATTCTGTTTATAGCAACACGAAATGTCCTAGCACAGGGTAGAGGATATGCCTCTATGGAGGCAGGAGATAAATGAAAAATCTCTGTCTTTCACCCAATATTTGCAGTGAATCTAAAGCTGCTCTAAGACATGAAGTCAAATAAGTAAACATACAGCTTTTAAAACAAGATACACATAAAATATGTAAGTTATATAAACTATAGCCTACCCACTCTGCCCAGATATTTTCACTATACCTTGTATCTATTTAATAAATCAACAATTCTATCCCATAGATATGTACAATAAAAAAGAATGAATTAAAAATTATTTTTAAAAGTTATAAAAGAGATGTCCACATCCTAACTTGTGGAATCCAAATGTAAGTTTATTTGGAATTTTGCATATACAATTAATTTATAATCTCAAGATGAGGTCATCCTAGATAAGTGGGCCCTAAATCCAACAAGTGCTTGTTTATAAGAAATAGAAAAAAAGACACTGACACAGAGGCGATGGCTAGCTGAAGACAAAATAAAAATTGAAGGGCTGGGGATTTAGCTCAGTGACATAAGCGCCTGCCTTACAAGTGCGTGGTCGTGAGTTCAATCCCCGGTACCGATTAAAAAAAATAAAAGTTAACAAAAAAAGAAAAAATCGAAATTTTACAGCACAGGAAATGCTTGGAGCTGTCAGAATTTGGAAGAACACTGAAGCACTCTTTCCTAGAGGCTTTGGAAGGTGTACAGTGACATAAAACCTGCATTTCAAACACCTCCAGAACTGTTAGAAAATAAATTTCTGTTCTTTGAAGACACCAAGTTGATGATAACTTTTGTACCTGCCACATAAAGTTTATACCCACTGTAGTAAAATGGCATAAATTAGGCAAGTTACGAAGACTCAAGTTTCCCTTTTCTTTGTATGCAGTTATGATCCTATACTGTCTTCAAAGCCAGCGACTGTCTTGCATTGCATCTGTCTAACACTGTTTCCTTTATCACATTTCCTTCCCCGATTCTCCTGCCTTCCTCTTTCACTTATGAATACCTAGAAATTGCAATGAACTCATCTATCTAATGCAATACAATTTCTTTATCTAAAGACCCTTCATTTAACTACAACTACAAAGTCCCTTTTGCACACAAGGTAACATATGCACAGTAAGTAGGTCTGGCTCCAGGAATTAGGATGAGGACATCTTTAAGGTGGAACAAACACCTAGGTGAATCAGTACTCACAGACAAATCTACCACACAACTAGACGACAAGAATCATCACAAACCACACCAAATTAGAGCAAGAGACAGAGATACAATATCTATAAGATCTAAATAGCACCAGCATTATACAAAAGAAACAGAGGAAAATAGGGTGTCCGATAAACCTGAGAATGGGATCTCCAAAATCCTCCCTTAATGCTCCCTGGAAGGACAACAAGCCAACCTAGGAGTAGTAGCTTATACTGGAAGACTTTTATTTTCAGGCTTAATTCAAAGAATATACAACAAATGTTGAAGAAGCTGAGTCCATCTAGGCTGTGCTCTAAAAACTAAAAAAGTAAAATATGAATTCAGATTAAAGCCCAGCACAGAGGAGAAACCCCTAAGAATCTATTCATATAGAGTAAGACAGGGAAATGAGAGCAAAAATAATTTCTGGTATAGGGGAAAAGAATCTCATAAACATGAAGCCATTTATCAATCATTTTGTGAAAACAACAGAGGAGAAAGCCCTCAAGCCATGATGTTTGAAGAACTATTTTGGCCCATCCCACCATCCTGAAAATACAGAAAAGCTCATTTCACTTAAAATGAGCCACAAACAAGGATTGTGGTCCAATCCCATAAAACATTATAATTTATTTAAAAAAAGGAAATAAAGAGCAGAATAAAATCCTTTCAAACAACAAAAGCACTCCAAAAGGTCATGTCTGTAAAACAGATGAAAATTGCAACCTAATATTTCAAAATGAGCTAGAAATCAATTAAGGAAATGATGGCAACACTGAGAAAATAGCATATATCATACTTTAGAATCTTAGAAAAGAGGACATAGAACTCAGAAAAGTATTAGAAATCAAAGAATATAAGTTATTAAGACTAATGGATCTAGAAATGTACAGAAAGTCTCTCTTAAGTTTTCATCTGAAAACTAATCATCCCATTCATGTAAGAAAACTGCCCAAACCAAGGAACGAACCACCTAAAAGGACTGGAAGACTTGAAGAAGAGCCTTGGAACTCTTGGGAAAGGTTCCAATTCCCACAAACCAGCATTGAGAACTTAATCTACAGTGCATTTGGTAGAGTACTCAAAAAACTATTGCCACACTATTGGGGAAAAAGTAACCCTGCACTAAATGCTGCCCAGATTCTATAAAAAATAAAATGAAATGAAATCAGAACTAGAAAGGATAAAACTGTTTCCAAGAACTTAAGTGGTGTCACAGAACAAGAGGTAAAAATATTTGTAACAGTATAAAAATAACTAGGACACAAAACAGTAAAATTTACAGATATCGAAATTACCAAAAAAGGGAAGTTAAAGATGACCTGAGCAGGGTGAAAAATCAAGCAAAACTGACCTAGCAATGACACAGAGTCCATAGGCAAAGATACTGAAGTAAGTGTTATTCAGTGATACATATCATAATGACAGTCACTTGCTTAATTATTGGCAAATACTGAGAATTTTGAAGCCAGTTATCAAAAGTACCCATTATTTTAAATTAAATAATATACCTGGGCTTGATGGTACATGCCTGCAATTCCAGCACTTGAGAGGCTGAAGCAGGAGTATTGCCATGAGTTCAAGGCCAGCCTGGACTACATAGTAAGTTCAAAGATTAGTCTTGGACTATATAGTGAAACCGTGTCTAAAAGAAACAAAAAAATTAAATAATATGAATTTATGATTAATTTATATTTAAAACAAAAGTAGTAAATATTATCTCTCATCATGTGCTAATTATTTCACTACATTACAGTGTAACCTGTACTTCGGAGGTTATTTAAGGTCCTTATATCTGCAAGATAAAAGTACTATGTAATAGTGTGACCTCCTCGTACATCTCTTCCCAAATGTACATTCAATGATGAAATGTCAGCAACATTAAATCAGTCAGAGGACCATTGAAAGCACAGGTATTGTGATGAATCAGGGCTATGTTATTTTCTTTTACCAAGGAGACAGTTGTTAACCATCCACTGGTGAATTATAAATTACAGATATGTTTTGATCAGTGTGGTGGCTCACACCTGTAATCCCAGAACTCAGGAGGTTGAAGCAGGAGGATCACCGTAGGTCTGCGGCCAGCCAGGGCTACAGGGTGAGTTCAAGGGCAGCCTGAATTACACAGCGAGATCTTGCCTCAAAAAATTATAACCTTGCTTTCTACACTCAAGAAGCTGGAAGACATATAGACTATATTAAGTAGAGATATGGAAAATACACATAAAGCTTCTGAAGATGAGGAGTTTCTGGGTGAATTTGAAAGTACATTAGACTTCAAAGAAAGAAAGATTAGTGAACAGGAAAGTAAAGCAATGGAAATATATGAAATAAAAAATGTAGAGAAGAAGAGATTTTGAAAACAATAAATACAGTATCCATGAGTTTTAGGGCAATTTCAAGTGAAATAAGATATGTGAGATCAAGTCCCCAAATAAAGTGAAGAAACAAAAAAAAAATTTTGAGAAAAGCAGTGGCCAAAAATTGTCTAAATTTGATAAAAAGTGAAACTTACAGGTCAGAGACTCTTAACATACTCCAAGTGCATGAACCATTAAGAAAACTCTACTGAGGCACACCGTAATCAAGCGGTTTAATTCCAGAAATGAAGATAAAATCTTAAATGTGGCCACACAAACATGGCACATTCTAAATAAAGTAACATCAGAAATAATGTAAGCTAGGTGACAATAAAGTGATGTCTTTAAAGAACTGAGAAAAGACTTTCAATCTACAATTCTTAAGCTAACAAAAATATGTTTCAAAACAAAACATGCGGTAACCATATTTTCAAGTTTTTTTTAAAGGCTAAAAAAATTCATCACCAACAGATTATACTACAAAAACTGTTAAAAGTCCTACAGTCGTAAGGGAAATGATAAAGATTTAAGGATGCTTCAAATGGCAGCTTGTTGATAAATATATAAGACTACCTTAATCTTTATTTAAATTTCCTTAAAATGTCATTGAAAGTTTAACTTAAAAGAAGAACGATGTGTCCAGTGTAACAATGTAACATATATAGAAGCAAAATAAGTGCAAACAACAGCAAAATCACAGTAGGAAAAAAATCACAAAAGTCAATCCAAAATATGGCATTAAAGAGAACAGAGGCAAAACTGGACAATAGAAAACACGTAGCAAGGCAGTAATCGATACCCAACTCACCTCAAGAATCACAGTACTGTAAATTACAAATAAATATTTTAATATAAAAATAAATATTATCAAGTTGGATAAAAAGATAAGACTCTAATACTTGCTACCTCTATGGAATCCATTTTGAAAATAAAGATACCAACAGGTCAAAAATAAAAGAATGAAAAGAAAAACTACAGAGTATGCTAATACTAGCCAAAAGAAAGATGGAATTCATACACCAATGTCAGACCAGGTTGTTTCGAGGACAACATTACCAGGGGGACAAAGTTCTTACCATAATGATAAAGAGATCATTCATCACAGGGTCAATAGTACACAACTATATATTAATAACAAAGTTTTAAAATTAATATAGCAAAGCCAATAGAACTGAAAAGTTAACAGTGACAGAGACTTCAACACTTTTAATAGTTGAATTGACACATTTAACAAGTATATGGAAGACTTAAGTGAGATTTAAACCAATAAGACCTAATTGGCACTTAGAAAACATTTAAAACAACTCCACACACATTCTCTGTGCCTTCAGCTATGCACATGAAACACACACACATACACACACACACACACACGCCACTCATAAATGAGCCATTAAGTTAGACTCCATGCAAGAGAACTCAAATCACACAAAGTATGCTCTCATACATCAAAGGAACTAATTAAAAATAAAATACAATCTATATGAGAAACTATCTAGACAAACTAAAGACCAAAAAAATAGTCGAAAGAAAAATTATAAAGTGTTTTAAACTGTATGACAGTGAAAAAAATCTCAAAATCTATGGGACACAATCAAATAGGTGTTGGAAAGAAACTCTACAGCAATAAATATCCTCACTAGAAAACTATAAAGGTTTCAAGTAAATGACTGCAGTTTTCACTTTAACTTGCCAAATTATAAACATAGCCAAATAATCCCATTATATTCAAAATAATTAATAAAAAGATTAGAATTAAATCTAATGTTTTATGTAAGAGAAAACAATAGAGAAAATCAGTTAAATAAAAAGTACTTCATGATGAAAAAATGAAATTTATTACCTTCTAGCCAGACTCATGAGGAAAATAAGAGAGAAACAAGTCTCAATATCAGATGTGAGAGATGACATCATTACAGGATCTAAACACATTAAGATACCTAGGAATATGAACAGCCACATACAAGTAAATTCAATAAGTTAGATGACACTGACTAATTTTTTTGAAAGATGTTTACACAGGAAGAAATAAACAAATTGAAAAAGTATATGTCTACTTTAAAAATTGAATCTGTACTTTCCACCTATTTATAAGCAAAACTCCAGCCTCATTGCTTTCACCAATGATTTTCTTCAAATATTTAAGGAAGAAATAATGCAAATTTCATAGAAACTCTTCCAGATAATTGAAGACAGAGAATTCTCTCAGTTTATTGTATGAGACCTAGATTACCCTGATTCCAGACCTAGACAAAAACATTTTTTAAAAAAATTAAATTCTAGACAAATATCTATCATGCACATAGCTGCTCAAATTCTAAACAGTTTTATCAAATTGAATCTTATTTTAAACAAAGAATACAGATTGATTTTAAATAAATCAATAAAACCTGCCATATTAACAAACTAAAATAGAAGAGCATATATCATCTAAAGAAGAAGAAAAATCGTTAAAGTCCAAATGCCATTTCCCTGATATAAAGAAAAAAATTCTTAAAGATTTAGAAGTACAAGAGAATTTTCTCGATGTGGTAGAGGGCACCTATAAATAACCTACAATTAACTTACTGTGTAATGGTGAAAGACTCTGTTCTCCTAAAATTTGAAATAAAACAAGGATGTATGTTTTCACCACTTCTGTTCAGCATCGAACTGGAAGTTCTGGCCACTGCAATTAGACAAGAAAAAGAAATAAAATGTGTCCATGTGTCCATATCAAAAGAAAACATTAAAATGTATTTATTCACAGATAATACCAAAACAATAACTTTTCTAAATACTACATATAATACAAAAATAAAAATAATTGTCAAACTACATAGTAAAGAATATTTATGTAATAGATTTTTAGATCAAAGAAAATGAAAGGATAATTCATAATTTTACAAATTAATTATGTAGACAGTGAAGAATATTGTGGAGTAAGCAGGGTTATCCAGGACTTCTCTAAATATATCTTGTATAAATTTAACAATGGACCCAGGCACATGGCTGTAACACAAAAATTTTTATTTCTAAACATGTTAAAAGAAAATGAAACTAAAATCTAAATGTGGATTTAGCTGGTCACATAACCACATGGAGAGGAAAACCAAAGGAACTTCAAAAATAGAATGCAAATCACATTGCTGATTGAGAGAGTGCTGTTGTTATTCTGAGACTGTTTTGTATGTATTGTGGGATAACGCAAATGAGTAACTATCTGATATACGATCATTGCTGTTGCTAAGTAAGCATTCTCAGAAAAACTTAGAGAGAGGATTAGACTTCCACAAAACTTGAAGGAATCTGACTGTTGTTACTCAATGTTAACAGAAATACAGCTTGGTGAGCCTGAAAAACTTGGGAACACCAAGTTATGCTTGGCTTATAAGCAAATGTGAATCTATTATCTTAAGAAGTCTTTTAGGAAACAGAACATTGGCAGAAGGAAGAGACAATGAAGTTAGATTTCTCTGGGATGTAGAAAACATAATTAATAATGAGATGAGTCCAGCTTAAAAATAGTATGGTAAAGGCAAGAATCTCACAAACTATGTTCAAACATTGGACCAGTTAAGGGTGATTGAACTGAGGACTGTAAAAGGGATAATCTTCATGGTCTCTGGAAGTTTCCAGACTCTGCCATGGTCCCAATCAGGGAATAAAATGCCATTAACAGCCCACTCATTCAGTTCAGTAGATTCATTAGTAAATAGCCAACTCATCAGCAAATGCCCAATCTCTCTTGAAAGGTGTACATATTTTAAAAGAATTAATTACACCCCAAGCTTCCACAACCAGACCACAGCATAACTTTGGCACCAATATGTTTATCTGGAAGGAAAAGTAATGGAGACTATATCATTAGAGAGGACAACTACAATAAAAATCTCAAGACTGGAAAGCCTAAGCAGTACCAATTTACCACAAGAGTCCACAAATTAAAGGTCACATTTGCCAGACATGAAATTCCTGAAAGGATTATCTCTGATGATGAGCCACAGTCACTCTCACAAGAATTTCTACATTTTGCCAAAACATGGGATTTTGAGAACCGCATAGTCAGTCCACAGTACCACAGAGCCAGGCCCTTCACAAGGGAGAATGATTAAAAAAAAAAAAAAAAATTCCAAAGAATGAAAGTTTAAAACACATTGCACCAAGCTGAGACTAATGCTAAAGTCCCCTGCCTCAGACTATTTGGAGAAAGGAATGCATTGTGGGCAACTTTCAGTTCCCTTCCCTGGTTATTACAGCCCCATCATCTCCCCTCGGCTCAGTCATCTATGCATGGAATGTGATGACCCACGGCAGTGAGTCTATTCCTTACACAAATATTGTAACACTGAATAAAAACAGATACAATAAGCAACAAACACCACCATGATTTGGCTTAGTCCCTGAGCCTGCATGAAATCCTATCCTTTGGAAGCAATGCTGGCCACCAAACACCAAAACAGAAAGTATTCTCGCTGCTGTTGACTCGTGTATAAGATGATGCCATAGTTCCACAGGGAACGCAGTAGGAAAGCTCAAGGATTTGTTTAATTAGTTCAGCAACTGTGATTTAAGAATCTAATATGGGCCTAAACCTGGCCTGATGAAATACAGTTTACCCCAGTCAAGGCTTTCTTAGTGGTAAGAAGCAGAAATTACTCAAGCTCTCTTAGGGAAGAAAGACGTTTTACTGAGCAAAATATAGGGATGTATCATAGAATCTAAAAGCAAGTAATTTGTTAAACTCTCATGAGGAACGTAACTAGGAACTGGAAAGACATCAGGAGTCAAGGCAGATTGTGAACCTCATCCCTACTCTTTTATTTTATTTTTTGTACATTATTGCTTATTTCCTCCCAGCTCATAACAAGATGATTGCTCCTGGCCAGTGTTCAGAATGAATGTCATTGATCCCCCACATCCTGGTAAGTTCCTGTACTTGAAGGGATTGAAAGTGGGACATAGCCTACAACTCACTTTTAATCCAGAATACAGCAACTGAAACAATGTATCACTTCCAAGATTAGGTATACAGATGTGGCTTCCATCCCAAACACGTGCACTCTCTTGAAACCAGCTGCTATATTAGGACATGCCCCACAAAGACACCTACGGGGCAAGGACTGATGAGTCCTCCAAGCAATAGCCAGTGAGGACCTGTGGTCTCCTGTCCAACAGCCTATGAGAAACTAAATCTGGCAACAACAATATGAATGGCTGAATTTGGGAGAAGACCCCACCTCAGTCTAGCTCTACGGTAAGAGTGACACCCTCTTGAGCACTTTGATGGAAAGCTTGTGAGGGATCCTGAGCCTAGGCACCGACCGCCCCCACACAAAGATTTCTGACCACAAAAACTGGCATAATGATTGTGCCTTGTGAAAAGTTATTAAGTTTGGAGACGAATTTTTATGTTTAGATAACTAATACACAGATACAATGACAAATACCTCAATGTATAGGAGTGGCTTGAGACTTTCCCCGATTCCTCACCAAAAGTTTTTCATCGAAGTTTTAGTGTCAACACTGTCCTGTCACAGTGATAATATAACCATTTCTAACAACATCAGCAATGGCCACTGTGTGAGTCTTGGTTAGGATTTATGCATAGAAGTAAGGATATTTGGTGGATAATGTCATTACTGTCTCACAATAGCTCAGTAATGTGGGTCCTATTAATCCATTCAGTAGATAAGCAACCTCATCTGAAGCCGAGAAAGACTTACAAAACTTGCCCGAGGATGCATAGATGGAAAACATAAAGGTTAGAACTTGAACTAAATTCAAAGTCCATGATCACGGTGCTCAGTAGCCTTCTGTGAGATTTCCTTTGGTGTTCATTTATTATCAGGGAACTACTGATTCTGTTTACTTATCTCACTAGACTACCACGACAGCCTCTAAGGTCTGCTTTCATTTTACAAAGGGAGAATCCGAACAAATCTAGTGATCATCAAGCTATTGTGTTCATTGCCCTCCAGCTAAAATCAGCCACTATTTAAGTCGCCAACATGTGCAAAGTGACTATTTAATCAAAACAAGCTTTGTGGACAATGTGTTTTATGATGACCATAATTGGTGAACAATGTACAAATATCACACAGGGAACCTCTGATCACATAGAATATGAAATTTACTGTGAGCTGTTAATCTTTTTCTTATTTCTCAAGGTCAAAGCGGACACCTTCATGGTGTGTATACTCTTACTGGGACCCTACACAGAAGCCAGTGAGTGTTTTCAGGCATAAGCAAAACAGAAGTGGCTTTGGAATTTGGAGCAGGGGAAGGTGAAAATCAGCATACAGTCTGTTGTGCTTATATTGTTTTATGTTGGCATCTGATATGACTCTTCTCATCTGTGTTTACATGTCCCATTCATCTGGTTCAGCTAGACAGGGGTTTATTAATAATATTGATGGTTGCTATAACGACAACCGTATAAATATACTTTGACTAAGAAATTATGACAAGTATTTGGTTGATCACAGTCTGTAAATTGCATCAGAGAGATGATCTTCAGGGGTGAAAGGAAATAGAACAGGACATCACCAATGGACATGTGCTTTGATCTTATTAGGGAAATTTACATGGTGATTTCTACTGCAAAAGTTCCTTTCCAGGGGTTTCCTCTGGAATTTTGGAGCTGTTTGTCCTTTGAAGAACAGCCAGTAACTTAACCAAAGACTCCTCCTAAGCTATAAATAGCATTTTGACTGTGTATCCTCCATTTTCATCACTCACTCTCTCCTAACCTCAGTTTCTTCAGTATTCAGGGCATCAATGGAACAAAGACAAACACTGGAAACTGGATGAATTTCCTTTCCTCTCTTAGCTCTGGCTTCTTAACTGACATACTTTTAGACAGCAGATACTTGTTAAAATTTGCATAGGATATTACTATAAAGAACAAAAAGAGGCAAGGTGATAAATATGGAAGAGCCACAAGGGAACCTTTGCCACTGAGGAATTTGGAAAGCTCACTTAAAATGTGGGAATAGTGAAATGGCCCCCAAGACCTAGCTATTCTAAAAGTAGGAAAACCCAGGGGAGACCAGGATGAGTTAGCCACTTTATGAAGTGAATCTGAAAAAAAGTCAGTTCACCTAAATAGACTTCATATCTCCCAACTCTAAAATAAAGACAAATTTGAGGCATTTGCAGGAAAATGGATGCACCTAGAAAATAGAATATTGAGTGAAATAAATCAGATACACAAAGTTGAATACCATATGTTACCTCTCATCTGGGTAAAGCAAAGTTTAAACTAAGAGAAAAATAAAGGAAGGATAAAATGAGACAAGAGGATGGATCTGTTGCAGGTAGAAAGGATTCTGGGGGACCAAAAGCAAGGGGTTAAGGGGAGGGGATGGAAGGACAGGTAGCATGAACAGATGCCAGCTACAAGGCCCTAATAACCTCAGCGAATGTGGATATTTCATGCCCTAAATATGCACTAAGATTAATAATACCAACAAGAATATAAAGGGGGAAAAGGAACCAGAGGATGGGGAGAGGGGCAGGAAAGAGGATTAAACAAGAAACAAACTGTATTATGTACATGTACCAGGTCCCCACAATGATTATAAAATGCAGGTATTGAGATGGGAGGATTGGAAGGGGAACGGGAAGTAAAAAAATAAAGTCTTAAAAATGAGATGATTCCAGTAACTATTGCCCTTATAGGAAGTGGAAATTTAGCTGGGCATGGTGACGAATGTCCACTCAGCACTCAGATGCTGAGGCCAAAGGACCTTGAGTTTAAAGCCAGCCTAAGCTAAACAGTGAGATTCTGTTGCCAAAAGAGAAAAAAAAAAAATTTAGACACGGACACACAAGGACATCCTGTGATGACAAACACTGAAGTTAGGCTGATCCATCATGAAGCCTAGGAATGCCAAGAATTACTGCCAACCTTAGAAGCTGGCAAAAGGCAAGAGATGCTTTCCTCTCCAAAGGAACCAATCTCTCCAACACCTTGAGTTTGGACTTTTGGTTTCCAAACAGTGAAAGAAGAAAGATTTGATTTTTTTGTTTGTTTTTATATTGTTGTTTTTTCATACTGGGGATTGAATTAAGCTACTGTTCCAGATCTATTTATTTATTTATTTATTTATTTATGTATTTTGAGACAGGGTCTCTCTTACTAAGCCCCTAAATTTTCCAGGCTGGAGTTGAATTTACAGTCCTCCTGCCTCAGCCTCTTACAGTACTGAGATTACACTTTACCCAACCTATAATTTTGTTGCTTTGAGCCACTCACTTTGTAGCAATGAGTCTTATGCACCTCAGGATACTAACATCAAAGGCCAGGCCTTGCTTTTGCAAAATAATGTAGAAGGAACTCTAGAACCTGAAATTCTTGCCTAGTTACTGTACTTGTCCCATTTCATCAAGTTCACCTTCCTGTCATCCTCTGGACTTAAGCTACAGACTTAATACTAATGTCCACCTCTTTCAGTGGCTCCTCACAAATTGCACAAGACAAAAACTGACCTCAAAGCAGTGCCAGACGAGGGAAATGTCCCCCCTTTAGTCTCCTCTCTTACCTTATTCACTATAATTACATTCTCTTGAGACTATCCCTCTTAAAGCTGATGGAACAAAAAAGAAAATTCAGGAATAAACAGGTATTGAATGAAATTTATTATTGAAAAGAAGAGAAAAGAAAACTTGTTTCTCATACTTTAGTGAATTCACACAGATTTGGTTTTTGCTAGTGTGAAGACTCAATTCAAATACCACCTGTGTAGAAAGCCTTCATTCAGTCCTGTACCATAATGAAGAATTTGTCTTCACATTGTGATAGGGAGACACAAATGCCTTTGGAATTTCCTGGGTGAAGCCAGTGTCTTTGTTATGCTGATGATGTGACCCATGCATGGTCCCTAGGTAACTTTAAGACAGGGAATTGTCCCTTGTAGTGACTGGACTTTCCAGTAGGTGAAAACAACTTGAGACCACCTCTAACCACTCAGCCAATGAGTTAATCAACCATGTCTGAGGGGCCAGGGATATAGCTCAATGACACAGTGCCTGCCTGGCATGAGTTCGATTCCCTGTGCCAAAGAAAATCAACTATGTCTGTGTCATGAAGCCCCAACACAAACTCTGGACACTGGGACTCAGTGAGCTTCTGTTCATTGACTAGGATGGGCCACAGGAGTCGTGACACATAAGGACACAGTATGAAACCCTCTCCTTCCTCCCAGGCCTCACCCCCAGTACATCCTCTATCATAAAACTACAATCATAAACCCAGGATGCCCATGGACTCTGCAAGTCATTCCAACAAATTATGGAAGCTGAAGTGTCATAAAAACCTCCAATTTTACAGTCACTCAGCCAGGGGATCTAGAAGGTACCTGGGCCCCTCTGAGGAGTCAGTCTTCTAGCAGACTGACCCTTTAACTTGTGATGCTAATTGTCTGGTAACTCCCGACAATTCGCATCAGAACTATGCTGCACTATACTAGTTGAGTTGTGCAATGGAATAAATTCCTATGTCTCCTCTCCACCTCTGCAGTTCATGCAGAGGTCTGTGGTTTTTAATGCTAGCATATCTTTGTGATACATAATAAGTACATTATATATATATATATATATATATTTTTTTTTTTTTTTTTTTTTTTTTTTTTTTTACTTCCCGTTCCCCTTCCAATCCTCCCATCTCCCCCTTTTCCAGATCTCCTTCCCATCTTCACAAAGCCTACCTCCCTGTTTCCTACCATCTTCTTTGCATTTTGTGCTTTATTTATATTCTGGGCTTCTCATACAAAAGAAACCATGCAGTATTTGTCGTTCTGGATTTGGTTTATTTCACTTAGCATTATGATCACAGGGGGCATCCATTTTCCTACAAATGACTCAAACTTGTCTCTCTTTATGTCCGAGTACCACTCCACTGTGTATACACCACATTGTCTTTAACCATGCATCTGCTGATGGGCAAAGCGGAGAACATAATTCAGCTGTCATGAGTTTTGCTGCCATAAGCATAAGTGTGCGTATATCACTGTACTGATGACTTTAACTCTTTCAAGAAGACGCCCAGAAATTGAATGGCCAGGTCAAACAGAATTACTAATTTTTAGTATTTCGAGGATTCTCCATCCTGATCTCCATCCTGATCTCCATCATGCTTGTACCCATTTATATTCCCACCAACAATGTAGAAAACTATTTTTTCCCACATAATCTCACCCCCGTCACTTGTTGCTCTTTGAGTCCTTCATGACAGCCACAGAGGAAGAAAGAATCTCTCGTGTTGTTCTGGTTTGTATTTCTCTAATGACCAAAGATGCTGGACATTTTCCAGGCACTTACTGGCTACTTGTACACTTTCTTTTCAAAAGTTTCTGCTCATGTGACTTGAGACCATACTCATAAGTGAAATAAATCAAGCTCACATGTGTAAATACCGTATTGTCTCCCTAGTGTAAGAAACTGAAAAATTATATATGCTCCAAAATCTACAATCAATACTGTGTAAGGGTAAGAAACTGTTCCAAGATGAAAAAAATTATAGGGGTCGGAGGTTTAGCCCAGCGGTGTAAGTTCCTGTTTGGCAAATGTGAGGTCATGAGTTCAATCCCTGGCAACAAAAAAAAAAAAAAAGAAAGAAAGAAAGAAAAGAATTAGAATAAGGGAAAGGAGGAAAGAAGGAAGAGAAAAAGAAAAATCCATAAATTTGTGTGTGTGTATGTGTGTATATATATATATATATATATATATATATATATATATGATAGCTAAACTGACTATACAACTAATTGTATTAGTTATTGGAAAAAAACAGCTAATACATACGTTTAGATCAATTTTACATGTCTATATCTGTTAATCTAAGCAACCCTCTTAAAGGTAACAATATGCAATATTACAATCATTGTCAAATTCCTATCATCTTGTAAACCCATACTGTTATTATATTTGGTTTCTTGTTGTTTGTTTGTATTGCTTTTTTGTTTTTCTTTTTCCTGTCTTTTTAATCTTCAATATAAAAAAAACTTCCTACTCATTTCTATTGCCCATTTTCTGTACTTTTCTCTTTGTGTTTGTAACTCTTTGCATATTCTAGACATTTGCCCTTCGCCTGACTAGTTAGCAAAAATGCTTTCACATTCTGTAGGTTTTTTTTTTTTTTACTCTGTTCTTTCCTGTGTAGAAGGTTTTTAGCCTGCTATGCTCCCATATATTGATTTTTGGTGATATTTCTTGTGCAATCAGGGTTCTATTCAGGAAGTCCTTGCTTAGGCCTATGTCTTCAAGAGGCTTCCCAATTTCAGCTTCCAGCAAATTCAGTGCTTGTTTTTATGTCTAAGTCTTTGATCCATTTTGATTTGATTTGATTTTAGAGTACAGCATGAGATACAGGTCTAGCTTCAGTCTTCTGAATGTGGATAACTAGCTTCCCCAGCATCATTTGTTAAACAGGCTGTCTTTTCTCCAGCATATGTTTTTGGTCTCTTTGTGAAAAATCATATGGCTATATTGTGTTTTGTTTTGTTTTGTTTTGCTTGGCTTTTCTTGGCTTTGCTTTGTTTTGTTTCTGCATGACCACAAAGAATCTTCCTCCAAAATCAATCCATGTTGTGTGAGTGAGGCTAATCTGATTTATTCAGCTCCACAGTAAACATTTGACCCAAACCTGACCACCAAGTCTCCCATCTCCTCTTATTACTTTAGGATGCGCATATGATTCTAGCTGGCACAATGAGATTAGCTTGACAGAAAACCCCAAGTCTCTAAATTGGTAAGACATAAGATCACAGCTGCCTGGTTCATCCTTGGTGCCATTTGTAGATACTGTTTGAAATTAATGTCAACACAAATGAAAGCAGAGCTGAAAGATATTATCCTGACAACAGTTTCTTGAGACTCTGAATATACTTTCTAGTCATGAGAATCAACAAATTCTTTTAGTCAAACTGGAGAATTCTGTCAGCCCCAACCAAGAGACTTCTGACAGTGAACCATATCTGTAAAGCACACCCATGACTCTCATTTCTACCATCATGCTCAGTAAAATTTTTGATCCATTTGCCTGTCTCAGTCTCTAAACTACAAGCTCAAAATAATGACTGTGTTGCATCTCTTTTATGTCCTTAATGCCTACTTCAGTCTAGAATAGTACTTCTAGTATGTTTTGTGATCAAATGTCATATCTAACCACCTCTTTTGCAAGTGTTCATTTCTTCCCTTCTGATCCCCTTTTATCTCTCAGAACTTCATCCCCCAAATAGTATCAATTCCAGGTAAAAGATAAGAAAATTCACCAGTCTAACAGTGGGAAGAATTGAATTGCACCTCTGCTTTTTCAAGACATAAACCTTAAATGATCCTATTATTTCCTCTTAGGCTGTTTTCTCATCTGTAAAGTAATACCTCAAAATCCTCCCAACACAAAACTTTGTTGACTTTACTACCTGCTAACTAACTAATAAGAAGCTAAAGTATCAACTGCTAAGAGCTGACTAGAGTTTTGCACAGAATAATTCCATTCTAATGGAAGATACCTAGAGTAGGTAATT
Source organism: Hydrochoerus hydrochaeris (assembly GCA_004027455.1). Classification (NCBI taxonomy): domain Eukaryota; kingdom Metazoa; phylum Chordata; class Mammalia; order Rodentia; family Hydrochaeridae; genus Hydrochoerus; species Hydrochoerus hydrochaeris. Next base: position 34,243 of record PVLA01007952.1, on the reverse strand, counting down.
AAAGGCTTAAAGAAATGACGCTGCGAACGTGGAATGCCAAAGTTACAAAGAGACACGCTGAAGACTGTGCCAGCTCAGTGCCCCTGTACATCACTTCACCCCTAGGACTCACTACCGAGGCCACTATTGCAAAGACTCAGGACAGCACTAACTCTAAAAGGTGACGTTGTATCTCGAGGCTTTTCTATGTAAGTATTACTCCCACTTCAAATCAAGCCATCAGAATTAAACATAAACTAGAACTTGCCAAAATCCACCCATTACCTTTTTTTTTCACTAGTGCATGTGGCTGATTTGGTGGCACTGGCACTGTGACCCCAAACCCAATAATAGAGAACCATGGTGGAACCTAGAGAATGAAGCAGCCTATGTCTGTCAGTTCTTATCAGACAGGATAAGACCTAGACCCATTTTCCACTTAGGAGATTACCACGGGCCTGAAACTTCTGATTAAGAGCATATTTTCCTGATGGTCTGAACTGAAATGTCTTTATCTCGGGCCAAATTCTCCTCAAGCACAAACCTATGGAAAACTTTCAAAAGGAAAAACCATTAAAATGGACACTTTTGTGAATCTGATCCCCTAGGATCCACCTGCCTATTCAGCCTGAGTCCTGCCAGGGAACCAGGAGAGTCAGTGGTGACAGAAGCTGCTTTTGTTCTGACCTAAGCCAGAGGCCACTCCTTGAGGAATAGAAGCAGTGGGGCAAAGAGAATTGCTCCCATTTTTCAGGCATTGAATTGCACTGCTATATTCCTAGGGGCACAAGGGAATGACTGCTGGAAAGGAGAGGAGAGAATTCAGAGCGAGAGAAATAGTTTCCAAATATTTTGTACTAGACCGTCTTCACACTTTGCAATTTTGATAGTTTCCTTCTGAAAAGTACCAAATGACACTATGAGGGGGTTTTCAGGGATAGTTTTAAACTGCAGGTCAAATGCAAGACTGCTCACAAGAAAGTGACTTTTTAAAATTCCAGAGGAAAGTGGGGGGTACTGCTCAGTGGCACAGCTCTTGCATGGCAAACATTCCTGGGACCAACACAAAAACAAAATTCAAGCAGGCAACTACTCATGCCCCCTGACCAAGGTTCTAGGTCCCACAAAAGTTCCTCCAAGTACCCTCAGAACTGTAAGCCCTCAGTTTAAAGCCTCAGTCTCTTTTATAATGCATGTTCTTATAGGAGAGTAACATTTCAACCCCGTAGCTGCTACATTAACCCTAAGGTAAAAACGTTCCTATCCTTTACTGAAGTAACTCTGATAAATGAGGGGACCCAGGAGGAAAGAAAAGGAAGGGAAGCAGTGAATGTGAAAGAGGGTTACCAAAAACCCACGCACAGGGAAAAGGGAAGCTGAACTTGCTGTGATCACAAGTTTGAAAAAATTGTTCTAAAATCAAAAGCTTGTTTTTGTGTGTTTGTTTCCTTTCTTACTAGCGCGTGTTTGTAATGTAGAATGCTGACGCTGATTTGGGGAACTGGCACCCACATTTAACATATCTTGGTCATTTTCAGACCTTTTCCACCCACTTTCTTCTGTTCCTCCTACTCCTCCTGGTCCCTTTCCCATCTCCAAGAGTCTACCTACTAGTTTCTTATCGTGTTCTATTGATTTATTTATATGTGAAGTTTCTCAGATAAGAAAAAAAATGGGCTGTTTAGCAATCTAAGCCTGGCCGGTTTCACTCAGCGTGATGGTCTCCTGTTTCATCTGTTTTCTCCCAAATGACATACAAAATTAAAAGTTTTAAATACGATCCTTTGAAAGTATCTACCAATTATCACTAACAAATCAACTAAAAATCGCTCCTGAGGAGAATCCCTGCAGCTTATAGTAAGAAATCCTGCACTGGCATCACAGGAAGTGTTTCTTCCAATCTTCAAAAATCACCAGAAAACTCTCCCACCTGAATTGCCTGTTTCTTTCTCTTCCTCCACCAAGGCATAATCGGAGACTGCTTCAGAGAGAATTAAACAGCCCTTCCGCTCTACACAAGCTGCAGAAGGCTACCGCTCCTCCTTCCCTAGTTCGCAGTTCTTGGGCTTCCACATCAAGGTCTGGGTTCTGCAGCCTCTGGGTCCCTTACCAGGACCCACACGCTCTAGGAAAGACTGCCAATTTTCTCTTGGGATACGAGCACCCTCTGGTGGTGAATATCTGTATTGCGCTCGAACCGCTCCATCCCTAGATAGGCAGTCTCCTAAAGGGACTGTTACAAAACTTTCCAGATGGAACCTATTTCAGGATCTCTTTTGGTAGCCCTGAGCTCAGTTATAAGGTCTGGGTTCACAGCTCTGTGCTATTATTAAATAGTGTGTCACCTTGGCCTAATGACCTCTCTCAGCCACATTTCTATTAAAAATATCAAAACAATGCCAATCTTCCTGATAAAATGAAAATATCTACTAATTCAGGAGAGCATTCTGTACATAAATATAAAGAGCACTTTTTACAAGACATGTACAAATCTCAGATCCAAGTGCAAAGCTCTTAATGCTATATTCGCATGTTTTATGTGTGTCATGTTTGTAAATCTCCCAGATCCCAGTCTTTGACCTTGCTATGCTGCCTTGTTAATCCATTTCCACGTTACTGCCATAACCTGGTGCTTCTGCCTCTGGTTCCTCCTAAAAAAACCACCTGGCCAATTGTTCTATTACTCTGAATAGCTGTGTCTGGGAAGCCATTGCCCAACTTTGGAACCAAAGACAATGTCCCATGAACAGGAATCTGTAAGAACTGTAGGTGGCATGGACAGATAGACCTTCCAGTGCCCTTGAAATTCCCTCCCATCTTCCATCTTGGCTCCATTAAGGTTACTGGCCTTGTAGCTTCACTTTCCTGTAGGTTATCAGGCAACATCACAAGAGGGACACAGGTTTTTTATCACCTGGTCCCTGCTACCTTTCTTACCTCACTCTACTTTGCTTGTTCAGACTACACCCCACTCCACCCAAACCAAGCATTTATGGTTCCTCACAGTGCCTTGTCATGCCCCCAGCTCCTTCACCCCTGGATTCCTCTGCCCGAAGCAAATTCGCCACACTTTGGCTAATCCTTTCTCAACCTTACACAGTCAGGTCTACCGTGACCTCTGAAGGCCTGCATTCCTCCATTCTTTTCCATAAATCACCGTGGAACCCTGCACGTCACTTTCATAACACTTATCACATTGTATTCTGTCTCTTACTTGTCTTTCTCTATCACCTATATACTACTCAGTAGGCACTCAGTATAAATTGGTAAATTGGTGTTACCAGATTCCTGTTTGTTTGCTTGTTTGTTTTGGTACTGGGGATTGAACTCAGGGCCTTGCACTTGCCAGGCAGGCACTGTACCACTGAGCTACATCCCTGGCCCTGTGTTATCAAATTCAAAGGCCATTTTTTCTGAACTCAATTGCCCAGCAGCACCGACTGACCACTCCATCGTGCTAGCTTTGCTGTCACGATGCCATATCCTCTTGATTTTTCCTCAGTTCAGCGTCCTCTGCTAGAATCATATGTGCTGCAGTGTCCACAGCTCTGTCCTTCATTCTTCTCTCAGTGGACAATCTCCCGAAGTGACTTCTTCCAGTGTGTCTACCATCACTAGCTTATGTTTCTATACATCTTTCTTCTCTTTAGAAGATCCTATCCGCACTATTAGGTAGCTTTGATAGATTTTTATTGCATATGACTATGATGTAAATGTTGATATCTACCCTATAATTCACATGTTAGAACCTAATACCCAAAGTGATAGCACTGAGAGTTAAGCCTTTAGGGAAATGAAAAAGGCCCGTATAAAAGGCTGAAAGGAGCTGCCTGCGCCTTCTGCTGTGTAAGGATAAGGTGAGAGTGTATCATCTTTGGGGCAGCCAGTGAACCTTCACTAAACACTGAATCATCTGGTACCTTGATCTTGAACTTCCTAACCTCCAGAATTGTAAGCAGTAAATCTACAGTTTATAAATTACCTAATCTAAGGCATTTTGCTACAGCAGCTCAAAGGTACTAAGATACATACGGATCATAAATTAAATATGATCCAAACAGAACTCTCAATTTTTATGTCCTCACTTCCAATTAACTCTTATTTTAGGACTTTCCTGTTTCCATATCAGCCTCCAAATCTACCCAGATGTTTAAGCCCAAACTCAACAGATTGTCCTTAACGTTTTCTCTTTCCTTTATCTCTTAATCATACCCATCATGAAAAGCTCTTGATTCTGTCTACGGAAGACCCACCGCATTCTGTCACTCCTCTGTACTTCCATTACTATGGCCTTCTTCTAAGCCACTGTTATCTCTAGTACAGCTTTTCAGACAGTCTTTTAATGTCACCTTTTCCTCCGCCTGGCTACTTCCATGACCCACTCAGAGGGGACACATACGGAGGCAGGTTGGAGAGCTGTAACAGATGCAGTGTTGTCAATTTTCCTCAGGTAAGGGGGGATCTTCCAGATTGCTCAACAGTAACATTAGCACTTATCTTTGAAATCAATAAACATTCTGTGGAAATATAATTTGACCATGTAAAACACCATTTGTCGCCCTACTTCTTCTACTCACTAGTTTTAGCAGTCAAAGGTGATCCTGGCCTAGTGATTCTTCTGGTGGTTGATACGGCGATTGGCTAATACCATCTTCCTTTCTATATGAGTCGGTTGACTCTGTTATAAGGAAGCACACTCTCTTCTTTCCATCATTTTATTCGTGTGTAACAATTGGTACTCGTCTGTCTCAGCTCTGTTCGGTAGGTTATTATCTTCAGCCACCACAGTTTAGCTGTAACTTGTCCTATCTTTGGCCAGTGGGAGAAAATTCACGGCTATTGTTGCACCCTCGCCATGCCTCCACTTTTTAGTGAGCATTTTAGTTTTTGGTGCAACAAATTCATCTAGGCTTATATTCTGCTTTTCCAGCCCCTTCCCTACAGTCTACCATTTCAAGTGGACAGTGGCAACGGGCATCAGGATGTGGACTGGAGGTTCTAAAACATGGCTATTTTCAGTCCATTTCACTGGGTGCAACTAAACATTGTATGCACATATATGTAAGCCTACATGTAAGCAACACATAAAAATTCATACACATGGACACATATAAATCCATAAATACACACTAATGCCCCAACTCCAACCCCACACCACATGGTCCATTACATTTTAGATTTGCCCCTTTCTATATTTTTTTCTTCCTTCTCTGACAGCAAAAAAGAAATTTTTCAAATGCTCATTTTGAGGTTAATCTCTTGATTCTGCCAAGCACTACACACTCTGCTCAGGGCACTAATCACTACTTAGGGTTACCCCTGAGAGCTCTGTTTTGTGTTGTCTTTACACACGTCACTGTATTTTAATTCTCTAGGGTATAAAACGTGGTACTACAATGTAAGAGCATCTCTAGAACCTATGCAATATATGTCTTATATTCTCAATAAATATTTGTTGAATACATGAATTAACTCATGCATGCATGCTAGGTATGAAGCATCCTGAGGTATTTACTGTTTAGTAATTGGAGAATCACAGGTGGTAGGGAAAAGAGGAGATAGCAAATCACTAATAAATACCAGCAAAAGTTAGAGAGAAAAATGAAACACAGAATAAAAAAAAAGAAAAAGAACCGAAAACTCCCCCAAATGGCCAATCCAGTGAGATCTCTCAGTCACGTCAGAAGACAAGGACCCAAAAGAACCACAGCACTGAAAGTGAAGTACACTCATGAACAGAGGTGGAGTTGAATGTTCCCCAGTATTTAAAACCATGATAGGAACTTCCTTACGGCCAGGTTCCTTTTATCTTCCTACCAAGAGGAGAAGTGATGTCATTCTTAATAACCAGACAAATTATGTGACAGCTCAAAGAAATACAGGCAACAAGGAGCACATCATTAGTGAATCATGACATAGATAATGTACACTCTGGATAATGTGGGACACTCAGCCACTCTACAAGTTTGAGACTACAATATTCTGGAAGCTTGTCAGAGCACCCTGATACACCCAAATCTGAGATCTTTGGAACACTTCATCTGCCAAAATTATTTGTATGAATCCAAGTGCAACTGGCCAGCACACCTCTGGATGAGATCTTTGCTTTACTACTGAATGATCTACAAGACTTCCAAAGCAGCTGACAGGGGTTTCTGCAATGCTGTGTAGTGCCAGTCATTATGCGGTGGATCCCTCTGAGCAGGAAGGTATTGAGCTATTGAGACTCTTTCATGTGTAAATTTCAATGATGTGCTAGAAAATGCTTAAAAACCACCACTTTGTGGGGCACCGGAAGGAAGTGATGATTTGCAGCATTTGCCAGTTTCTGTGGTAGAAATACTCCTATTGTGGTGAATTTCAAAGTATAAGCATGTCACGGAACAAGGAGTTAGGATATGTATATAATCATTTGTATAATCGTTTGTATAATTATATAATCATTTGTATAATGATTGTATAATCATTTGAATAATCATTTGATATGTGTATAATGATATACATAACATTATATGTATATAATCATTTTTGTCCGTCAATGCTAACCAACTGCAGTAACGTCCAGGTCAGCATTGTCTGTAAATGTATTTTTATTCTTGATTCTTCTTTTGTACAAGTGATAAACAGTTATTCCTCAGTTAATGACCTCTTTAATGAGTATTTGGATTTATGATCCATTGTTTGGACTTACATTTTGTACAGTTCTCTACATACTATTTATAGATCCTCAGTGTCTCTTTCTGTACAGCATACCTTGTTCATATAATACTGTAATTTTTTATTATACTGTACAAATTATGTTCTGCTATATATTATACTGCATGTAAGAGTTATTCAAATGAAAGCAAAGTAATCAAGTTGGAGTTTCCTTTGACCATTTCTTTACTCTAAATATTGATATATATATATATATATATATATATATATAATTCATTTATCAATTCATTTATCGACCCAATGTCAGAAATGGAACTCAGCAGTGAAACTGAGAAGTATCTGTACTACAAAGTTGTTAATATGTAACTGTGTTAGTGTATAGTGTAAAACAGTGGTTAATGTATAATAGAAGTGATGCTTAGCTTGTTTTCTGTTTGTTCTTCAACAGAAAATAAAAGGGACACACTGCCCCTTCTCATTTCATAAGTATTTCCTATTTATAAAATGACAGACAGGGGTCTCATTGTCTATCTGACGAAGCTTCTTTTGCAATCTTGGTGTTCTATTCCCTCTACACCGAGTATTTTTTAGTAAGTGTTAATGCCACATGGCGAAATGCTGATTCTTACGTCAGTGGATATAACTGAAAACTTATCTATTTGTGCTTTTTAATGATCCTTAACTAAATGGCCTCCTTTAATGTCATGCAACTGGTTCTTTATATATTTTTCTCAATAATCTTTATTATTGAATAATAAAAGATTCATAGCTTTAGATGTATTAATATGTAAGATAAAGTTCTCTTTAAAGCTGCTTTTTTAGAAATTGTTTTTTATAGCTGTTATTTTTAAATATTAAATAGATGTGTGTGTGTGTGCGCGCGCACGCGTGCACACATGTATGTTCGATTTCTTCCTTTTCTGTGGGATCAATGAAAAGGCTACACCTGGATGTGAAATAAAACCATTTCTGTGCTGCCTGCTGGGATGCTGTTATTAAATTCCTGAAGAAAATAAGTTTTTTAACTAACAAAACAAACTAAAGACATATCTAATTATAAAAGTGGGTCTCACTTTACAGTGTTTTACAATTTTCAAAGAGCTTTCAAATGCTTTATGTCTTCTTCAATCTAAGGTGCAACACTTTGCATGGTCCAGAATCTTTGTAGAAAAGCTTCCAGAGCTAAAGATAAATGACAAGAACTGGAGGAGAGAATGAAATAGGTGACTATTCATGTCAATCTTGGCTTTAATATAATGGATACAGTCATACTGAGGGAGAAAAGTTGCCAAATATTTTTTGAATTTGTTAAAGTGGCAGAAATCATTCATTACCTCATCATATGTAAAAGAGATGACCTCCATGGATGGTGCACAGAAAAAATGAGAAGGGAAACATTTTTGGAAGTTGACTTAGACTCCTCCAATATGAGATTATGACAATCAAAGTCAGTGGAGCTTAAACATCCATAATAATCCTCCAAGTAATCCAGCAGCAGACATAGGTGAATCAGGCACCAACGCAGAAATGGAAATCAGGTGACTTGGCCTCAAACTTTAAAGGCGGAGAACAGCTGGCACCTAGCACTCCCTGTGGTGCAGCTATGGCTTGCAAAGAATTTTGCTGCCTTTTTAAAGCCAAGTTCACATCACCAGCCAGTGGCAATTTCTCTGCCCCTGAGACAATGGTCTACCTGCCTCTCACAGAGGTCATCACAGAGGCAACCTCACAGAGGATCTTCTATATATAAAACAATTCACAGAGCTATAGAAACATCTTTGCCTTGCGTGATAACATGGTCTTGTGAGGAGATAAAGTATTTAAAAGTAACTAACCACGATGAGACATTAAGGGAGCTTCAGGAAAGGAGAATCCATTCTTGCAACAGTTAAGAAGACCTCCATGGAGATCACCAAATTGGAGCTGGGACTTGAAGGGGAGGTGGACTTAGAGACAACTAGAAAGACAAAGAACAAGGTAAAGTGGACAAAAGAAGAGAAAGTAAAGAAAGAGTGGAAGCAAAGTGCAGCTATCATGGAGAAGCAGAACCAAACAGCGGACACTGGAGAACTTTTAAATGAATCACAGGAGGCCAGTGAGGTTTTCAAAAATAGTGGAAATATAAATGGTAGATTTTCTTTAAGTAATACAATTTCCTCTGCCTACTACAGCATAAAAAATCAGAAGTCAGGGTGAATACAAAGGTCCAGAGGCTTGAGACATCCTGTTTCTTCTGAACTGTGAGCCACAGCTAACAAAATATGAGCACTGGATAGAAAACACCAATAGATTTTTAGTTGTTTCTTGTAATAGAGAAAATATTGTAACCACATTCCACTCAGCAGTCTAGTTAAGAAGAAAGATCCCAAAGGTAAAAAAGGTCATGCATTAGAGGTGACAATGATAAGGCAGCCAGTATTTATTGTGTGTAATATTCCAGGCATGATGCTCTATCTACATAATCTCATTTTATACTCTCAGAAATCTCATATTACTTATTACTAGACGGAACTTTTGGTAACAAATAATATAAAACAATTCAAACTAGCTTAGCCACAAAGAGAATTGTGTCACTGAACTAGGAAGGCTAGAGGTAAATATTTCTGGATTCAGAACTGGCTGAATTCATGGAATCGACTGATATGACCAGGATTCTGTCAATATTTTCATTTCTCAGATTCATTTTTTCCCAGCTCTGGCTGCATTCACAGTCGCTCTCTACACACCCAAGGCAGTTAACTGCTGGAAGCTCTAAGCATACATGTTTACAGGTCAAAAAGAGAGAATAAAAACCCTTCTCTCTAGTTCACCACCTCCTTGCTTTCATGTCCTTTCCCTCGCCTTCTGGAAGGGTTCCGAATGGTCCTGCTGAGTCATGTGCATCACAGTGACACCAGACACTCTAAGCAAAGAGTCACGTGAGCAATCCTGCTCACCAGAGAGAGGTTGGCAGGTGGACTGGCACAGCCATCGGCACCATATAGATCCATGTCAGACAATTACTGACATTATCCATGTCTAACCCTTAGAAAACTAAGGCCTACCATGGTTAGATTTGAAAGCAAGCTTTGGAATAAAATGGGCCATTAACTGTTATTATATTTTGTTTTGTTTAATGTTATTATGTCTGATGCTATAGGCAGGTACTTTTAGATAACAAGAGGCATTATGGTAGCCGCTGTTGTTCTCCTATTATCTTGTTTTAAAGCTCCGTATTGCTTTCATGGTTTTGTTTTGATTAGTTTCATTCTGTTCTGTTTTGTTTGATTTTATTACCTCTGCTGGTAAGGGCAGTTATCTTAAAGATAACAAGAGGCATATGGGAGCCATTATCCATCTCCTTCCCTCTTGTTTTGAATTCTTGTGTCATGTTCAGTGTTTTGTTTTGATTGGCTCTATTCTGTTTTATTTTACTTGATTTTATTCCCTTCAAAATAAAAGATCAGATCAAATAAATAGGCCATTGAGAGGCCAGGTTTCTGGAAGGAACTAAGCCTGAGCTTCAACCAAACAGTTAATTCAAAATTAATGTGACAAAAACTAGGGACCTTCTTTCTTCTCCTCAACTAATACATACTGTCAGAGTTAGCACCCTCGTCCTAAGTACTAATCCCCAACTAGTAATAAAATTCAAGCTGCACCAAGTGTTTTCCTCGCCCCCTTCACTGTGCAGCTGTGAATGCTGGATCGGGTGCCATACTGGTCCGCCTTTCTCCCTCATCTCTACTTCATCCTACCTTTGTGGCTGCACTCCTGGGCACATCCCTCACCACCGCAGACAGCCAATAAATACTTGCTAAACCGAGCCGACCCATCTCCTTGAATCTTCCCACATAGATTCCTGCTAGAATAAAGGGCTCATAGAGGAAAACCATAAAACTGTCTTCGTGATAAAGTAGCGGCGATTCTGACAGAAAGGATGAAAAAGGAAGTGAATAGTAATTTACTGTCTACATTTTCTGAGTCGAAGAAAATCAGGAGAAAAAGAAGTGGAGCTCAGAACGTACGATTATCATGCAGAACAAATTAATTTTCAAATTAACATAACCCTTCAGCCAGTTCTTGGGCTCTCTTTCTGCCAAGTTCTTTAATTATGACATCCCTGTTCCCCAATTAAAGGCTCATTAAGCTTGTCAGCACCTTTCTTGAATAGTAACTATATTATTCTTTAAAAAGTAGGGCTTTATTAAATTGAAATCCTGCATTGAAATAATGTATGTATGTATGTATGTATATTTAAATGCAGTATATTTTAATGATTCTTTGATCTCTCACTTCATTTGACTACAACATACTAGATAAAACCTTTAATCAAATCAGAAGTTTAAGATTAATTTTGCTGTAGCTAAGCAACTGTGCTTTTCATAGTAAAAGCTTCTATTAGAACTATATGAGCAAAACAATTGCTTCTGCCTTCCTTTTGGTAATTTCTGCTCCTTTCCAAGTTGACACTCTCAGATTCCTCTTTTCCTCTGTAGTGCTACTGAGCCCAGTGCTTTGTCTCTGGGCATGGAGCTAGGTACAGGGTAACTTTGATTTTTTCCTACTTGGCTGACTCTGTTTCCTAGAAACTCTCCCTTTCAACTGCATTGGGGTTTCTCTTTACACTGTACCTACCCCGATGCTATACAGCACCCTAGTACGGGCCATTCTCGTGAACATTCATGCACCTGCCTGCCACAGACCACTGGTGTCAATAGAGAGCATCTTCTGTTTCCTGCTCTTGCTGAGCTTCAGTGCTCGCTGCCTGCTGGACTAAGGTAATTATTTTATCCAGAGGGCTTCTAGGTTTTGAATCATCCAATCTTCTGTCTCTTAGTAAGTTTAATTCCTGAAAAATTTGTTGTCACTAAAGTATGTTTCAGGCAAGTGAGCTGGGACCATAGGCTAAGAAATATTTACCTGAAACAGCGCTTTCTGTGAAACCCAGAGACTAGTTGACCATCATATCCCTTTTTGATTGTATTTTTCCAAGATTCATGTTCTGCCATTTGCCAGTAACCACTGAAGAAAAGTGACGGTCAAATCAGAATCCATGAGCTTTTAGAGCAAGAGTAGAGAACGTAGGAACTTGATGTTCAGTACGAGTTGTCTCCATCCCCTGGACTACTGCTGCCACCACCCAAGGATTTCACGTTTGGTAATTTAGGAATGTCTTGATTTCTTAAAATTCTCTGTGGAGTGCTCCCGGCTTTAGCTTGGTTGGCTAAGGTCCCACTCGGTAAACGTGAGGTTGTGAGTTCCATCCCAGAGGCAGCAAAAAAAAGACTACAAAAATTCTTTGTGGAATCATGTACCTCCTTCACCAGATAGTTTTGTAAGTAGGTTGCTCCTGAGTTCAATAGACTTTGAAGGGCTGGCATAAGAACTTAATCACTGTCACAATACCCTTTCTTCATGAAAATGAGATCTGAGTAAAAGGAAACAAGTGTGAATGACTGGGGACCTCCATCCCTCCCTCCTCACCACACAAAGACCCTCCCTGACCCTAAGGAAGACACTGAACACCTAGCAGCAATATCTTGAACACAGCAGCTTACTTGCAAAGCATCTTTTCTTTCCTCTTCCTTCTGAGCCCGATTGTCTTCCTCCTGAATCATACCCTTTAGTAGCCCCTTCAGCACGTTTCTTTTGTGCTAAGTTATTTCTCTCTTATTTGGTTTGAAAAATGTTCTGTTGTTTGTTTGTTTTTTTTAAGTAAAATGAATTCATCCCAAGACAGAGTTTAGCTGGTTATAGAACCTAGGTTGAGATGTATTTCTCTTAACACTTTGAGGTTCCAATTTGACTGTCTTCTGACTTCTGTTATTGCCTCACGAGAAGTCTGCTATCTGTAAAACTATTATACTTTGGGTGGTAATTTGTCTTATTTCAAAAGTTACTCTTATTATTACTCTTTTGTCTTTGGTGTTCCAAGTTTCACTAAGTATCTACTTGTGGATTTATTTTACTTATTTTGCCAAGAAATTTGTGATGTTTCTTATTCTTAGGATTCCAGCTTTTTATTAACACTGAAAAAATCCTTCACCACTCTTTGAATGTTACCTTTCTACCTTTCTTTTTATTCTTTCTTACTAAGATTCATAGTAGATATATATATTTTTTAATAGTGTGTGTGTGCACGCGTGCGTGTGCATGTGTGTGTGCGCGCGTGCGCACAATACTGGGTTTGAACCCAGTGCCTGTCCTAAACTACATCCTCACCCCTTCTTATTTTTTTTTATTTTTCCTTTGAGGCAGGGTCTTGCTAAGTCACCCAAACTGGTTTTGAACTTTCAATCTTCCTGTCTCAGCCTCCAAGAGCGCTGACATTACAGGCATGCACCAACATGTCCAGCTCATTTCAATTTCTTATATCCTCAGTGTCTCTTGATGTTTCATATTTTCCAACATTTTCTTAGTTCTTAGTGTTTTCCAGATGGATTAGTCAGATTTATCTTCTACTATACTTTCTCATTTTAGCTATAGTTCTAATGTTTAATATATCAACTAATTTCAGTGTCTAAATGGTTCATTTTTAAAAGTTCAAATTATTTTTAAATATATCCATTCTTTTTCAGAATCCTCTGCTTTATGATGTCTTCTTCTTTGTCATTTTAAGCACATACATTTGACAGTTTCATTTGACACTTTTATTAATTGGCATACTGTCTCTCACAGTATGTTTCTCTGGTGTTTTGGAGTGTGAGTTTATCTTCACTGTAGTTTTATATTTGGAAATCAGATATGCTCTTGGTTGAAAAGTTGTCCTTCAAAAGATGCATTGCACTTTCTTATTGCAAGTGTAAGACCCTATAACACTTTTATGCTCTGTCGCAACTTAGGAATGCCCAGTCAATGATTTATTTCCATAAGGTTTTCTGTGCTCCCCAACAGATCAGTCTCCATCTCTTCTTATGTTAGGCACTGCTAAACAGAGACATTCTCTCCCTGTCAAATATCAGTCCTTAAGACCAAGAAAGGCAACTAATTCAAATGTGCATCCCTATGCACTAACAACAAATGATGTAAAAAAGAAATCAAGAACATAATCTCATTTATAATATTTATTTTCAAAAATACATTTAGAAACAAACTTAATGAAGTAAGGGAAAGATGTGTGCCCTGAAAACCCTAAAACACTGCTGAAAGAAACTGAAAAAGACAAAAATAGAAAGTCAGTGTCCTTGAACTGGAAGAACTAATATTATTTAAATGTCCATCCTACCCAGATTGGTCTGCTTGAATTAATCTGTGAGTCACCCCTAATTTTCCCACCGCTTTTATAGACAAAATTTTGAGTTGACTCCCCCAATTTTTGGTAGTGGACAGGAATATGCACATTTGAAGAACACAAGAATGATGGGAAGAAAAGCTCTGAGAATCAACAAAGAGCCAACACAAAATCTAAACCTGAGGAGAAAGAGAAAACAATGAAGAGAAAATAGCAAAACAGCCTAGACATTAACCCTAGCTCCTATAGAAGGGAGAACTGACTCCCCAAAAATAACAAAGCTCAGAGATAAAGAACTGATCAGCAATACTAAGAAAAAATTCATAACTATTGTAAATGGCACATACAATAAGAGGTTTTACTCTGAAAGTCAATTCTTCCAAATGGCAGCGTATCGTGAGAGAAAGAACTCCATGGAAGTACTCATTACATGTAGGAGTGATCTAATCAGAAGACTTTGTTAAAGGGTTTATTGCTTAAAACTGAGCTACTCTGGGAATCAGAAGTTACAGAACAATCACATCTCAGGGCTTCTGGGGTCACACTACCACACTGACTGTCTGGTAGACAGCCTCAAGAGACAGTTGTGGAGAACAGAAGGAAGGCTAGTCACAAGGCCCCCTGATAAGTGTAAGGAGCAGATACCTCAGGCTGTGGAGGACACAGTGGCTGGCCAGACCCTCCTCTGTGATGAGGAGCCAGGCCTCTCAGTATAATTTTCTGAGGCAACTTAGTTTGAAAATGCTGGGATAAAGCCCAGAGACTGCTTAGCTCCCCTGGGGAGCCTTCCAGCATGGAACTCAGTAGTCTGCTTTCCCAACCAGCAAAGTGAACAGGAATATGCTCCTACTTGGATGTTTTCCATGTCCCTTGGTTTAAGGACAGAGGAACCTCCAGAGCAAGTGCAGTATTTCAAGAACCCAAAAAGGCTGCAAAGCTAGTTGGGAGAAGCAGTGGCCGAGAGCACAAGAAAAGACAAACACTGAAAGCCTCTCAGCTGAGTACAGCCCTGATCTAGATTACAAACCATTGACTGACTCGGTAGGAGTCAGCATTCATGGAGTAAAAGCCTGTAAAGTAAGTGGGGAAACACCACACTCAGACTGTAACTCACTGTCCCTCCTCTGTAGCTGGTGGATTCCTATAGGATACGTCTTGGAAAGAAACTGTCCATCCAAATTCTTTAAGAGGGAGGAAATTTTTGGACTCATTTACTTTTATTTTTGCCTTTGCCTATTTTTTATTCGTATGTCAGTTCTTTTTCTCTGTTCTGTTTCTTTTCATTTTCTTGTCTGTTTATTCTTTTACTGTTACATTTACCTAATTCTAAATAGCTCTTTACTGTTTAATTGAATTTTTTCTTCACTTTTCTCTCTTTGTCTTACTTTTTGATCATTTGTTTTTTGAAGTTTTACTTTATTTTCACATTTTCTTACTTCCTCATTTTTATTGTTACTAAAATAATTTTAACCTTTTAGTTTACTCTATATTAATTTTTAGCCCTTCAGTTTACTCTACATTATTATTTCTGTTTCCTAATGTTAATGATGCTATAGTTGTTTTTAGTTATTTTTTATTGCATGGCAATATCTGGTTGTTCATCATGTCTATATTATTATTACTGTCTTCTTTTCTACTGTTAGTGATGGTATTGCTGTTGCTTTTCATTGTTCTTTGCTCTATGTCACTATTGGGCTTGTCATTTTGCCTTTGACTTTATTGTAGTTCGGTTTCTCCTTTTTGAATGATAGTGGTGATCAAGCCTTCAAAAGAAGACAGAACACTAAAAAAACCTTCAAATAAAAGCAGAAAAGATAGTCATCACAACAGATGCACACATCCCAATAAAGATACACAAAAGCACAAAAAAGCAAGCTAGCAAAGCTCCTCCAAAATCCACAATTCACCAGTGATGCAAGGCAAAGATGTATTAGTGCATAAAATGCCAGACAAAATGGTCAAGTGGATTCAATTATAAAATGATTAATTACTTCAAAAGGCATACGAGTAAACAGTTGATTGAAGCAAGAAAGAGTATATAAGATATGGAGGAGCAATTCAACAGACAGAGATTCTGAAGAACCCAAAAGAAACTCTTGCAATGAAAACACAATAATTCAAATCAAAAACAGTTTAAAAAAAAAAAAAAACCTTACTAACAAGTAGGATCTTTCAGAAGGCAGAATTCCGGGGCTAGAAGATAAGGTTAATGAACTATTACATGAAGATACTGATGAATTTTAAAAAACAGAAATTCTTCACAAAACATCCAAGGACACCAGAACATACTAAAAACAACACTTACTAATTTGGATGTAGAAGATGGCATGGGAATTCAGACTAATGAAATGGAAAATATATTTAATGGAATAACAAAAGAAAACATCCCAAACTTTGGGAAATATATAGACGTTCATGTACAGGAAGGATCTAGACCATCAAATGATCATGACTATGAAAGAACCTTCCCGTGTCACATTATAGTTAAAATAGCAACAGTACAGAACAAGGAAAGAGATGTGGCTTCAAGGAAGATGGCAGAGCAGTAAGTAGCAATAAGTTGGCCTCTCCAAGGCTCATAATGCAGACACTGGAAAATAACAACTTAGGGGGGAAAAGAAAGAGCAAGATGGGTGTCTGAGATCCAAAAAGGATCTGAAGGAAAAACTGGAGAAATTGAAGATACAGACCACAATCCAGAAAAAGGAAGGGCCAACCTGCACTTCCTCCCTGGCTGCTAATTTATTATATAAGAAGGGAAGATTGAATCTACACAGACATAGTGAAAGCAAGTGATTCCAGAGGCCTTCGGGGAGTGATGCACCGGTGGAACAGAGCAGTGGATGCTATGATCTACAATAACTGGTGAATGACTCCAGCCCAAGAATTGGCTATATCGCCTGCAGAGTGTACCTGGTTGGACGCCAGGTTAGGGAGGGGCCAACAGAATCGGGGACTCAGAACAGCTTTGCTGTGGCTTCATCTCAGCATTTCCAGTGTAAACTCCCACAGTGACAGTGGGTAAGGGACAATCATGGGAGATACTTATGGTCAGGGAGCCATGGTCAGGCCAGCAAGAGACATGCAGTGTTATAAATTAAATGACTCAGGCCAACTCCCATGTACTGAGGCAAAGTTCAACTTGAATTTCTGTGGATTTGAAAGTTTCAAACTGGCACACCACCTTAATCCAACTTCCAGCTTGCCAGGATTATCCAGCAGGGATTCGGGCTCTGACTTCATCTCTTGTCAACCAGCGAGAGCAGAGTTGAGACTACCAAGCAACTGTAGAACCCAGAAGATAACCATAGAATTGAAATCACAGGGAAACTTTTTCTTTTTTTTCTTTGTTATTCATCTTTGTTTGTTTGTTTTTACTTTTTTTTTTGGTTTCTTTTCTCTGTTTTTTCATATTTTTTTTGTGGATGTGAATGCTGTTTTTAATTTTTTTTGTTTTGTTTTTGTTTTCTCCTTTTACCTTCCCTCCTGTCTTTTTCACCAGTTTGCTGAGGCTTATATAATCTTCCTTTCTGGTTCAGTCTTGCTTCTAATCTCTTTTTTTTCTCCTTTCATTTCTCTATTTTTTTTCCTGTGCTCTCTTTTAAATTTTCTCCTTGTGGAATAAAAGTTCTCTACTGAGTGAAATATTTACTACATATAATTTTCTGATTTGTCTTAGATATTGTTATATAACTATAACAAATCTTGTATTTAGGATTAAAGGTAGTAAACTATTAGTCATCACAATTTATCATTTTCCAGTTTGTGTTTGATGCTAATGTAATTATTGACTGAATTACTTTAACCAAGGCAACATAGTTGTTGTAGTCAACTGATTTTCCTTGCATACCTTCCTTACAAATTGTCTGGGAGTAATAAATAATAACACAGCTCAGTGCCGAAGAACTGAGTGCTGGGCCAAATAGACTGCAATTTTCCTCCTTAAAAGACAGAAGCGGAGAGCCATGTGACTGGGAAGAGAACCAAGAAGCTAACCCCTTCCTGTGAGGCAGCTGGGAGACAAGAACTGCTCACACACACACACACACACACACACACACACACACACAAGCAACCAGCTGATTTGGAGAAACACAGGCTGAGAAGATAGCTATCAAGTAAAAAAACAACTTAATGCTTATATTCTTTGGTTAAATTTGCAAACCTAAAGCCAGTAGCCTGAGCATCTATTTAGAGGCTAGCAATATGCTATCTGTGGGGGCTTTCCTTCTGAAGGTAGTAATCATCATTAATTCCCCATTATCTTGTTTTAAAGTCCTGTAGTATTTTTATTGTTTGGTTTGGTTTGGTTTTCTTCTGTTTTGTTTGGTTTGGTTTTATTATATCTGATGGCATGAGCAGGTATTTCAAAGATAACAAGATATATTATGATAGCCATTGTTGATTTCCTATTATTTTGTTTTAAAATCCTGTATTGCTTTCATTGTTTTGTTTTAATTGATTTTATTCTGTTCTGTTTTGTTTTATTTTATTATGTCTGATGGTATAGGCAGCTATTTTAAAGATAACAAGGGGCATTATGTTAGCCATTTTTGCTTTCCTATTGTCTTGTTTTGAAGTGCTGCACCACTTTCACTGTTTTGTTTTAGTTGGTTTTATTCTGTTTTATTTTGTTTGGTTTTAATTTCTTTTATTAAAAAAAACAGACGAGGCAAGAACCTGGGACAGACTCAAAAGGCAACTATACCTAAAAGACATCTCTGAAAAGTAGTCATTTTCTTCCCTTTCCTTCCTTGGGTCCAGAGGACCCATCACTTACATTTTTAATGTAAATTTATACTTTAATGTTAGAGTAGCCAGTTGTGCATCTCATTATCTTTCCTTGGGGGATACAAGAAGCAATCTATGTGTTTGCCCACTTGTTATGATGAACAGCAAGGAGTGTGCATGTGTGCAAAAGTGTCAAAATAGGATTTGGACTCACCTTTTATATTCCAGCTAACTGGTTTTGCATATGTTTACCCAAGCATCACAGAGGGTCCATTATATCTACACCATGCCAAGATTTGTTTAAAAAGTTTTCTTTTGATTTTTCTGGTAGAAGTAGCCCAATTCAGTAAAAATGACACATGAAAACCCATCAAATTTTGGAGGGGGTGTCAAAAGTGAATCATCAGATTACGAATGCATGGATTATGAAGATGATCCATTATGGTAAAATACATGTTTTCATAACAGAAAGTGGTTATGAAAGTGACTTGAGTGGATGATGATGATGATGATGATGATGATGATGATGGTGATGACTTTCACACTGGCCATGTGAGCCAAAGTTCTTGTGACAGAGGAAAATTGGGCAAAAATTGATTGATACAAATACAGGGAACGCACACCTCCTTGTTCAGATGACAAAGAAAACAGCAATGTGAGTACATATTGGACTAGTCAAAATGATGCAAAGTGGCCACATAATCAAATGGAATGATCCAGTGTTAGAACTAGGTCTGAAAATATAGTGAAATATAATCTTGGCAGGGGTGAAACATATTAGCCAGCACTGCCATTCATTGTTGGAAACTGTAACAGACAAATTGCTACAAGATTCTGTGAAATACACAAAGACTGAAATGCAAGTAAAACATTCTGTATGCACCAATGGTCATATTTTAAAATATATTTATTATGGCATCTCACTAGCTGAAGTGAAAGCATTCATACATTTCCTATAATCATCATAGATTTCTTATGATGATTGCAAGAATATAAAGGGCTAATGAAAACAGGTTGGGTCAAAATATGGCATAAAAATGTGTGCTCTTATAGATGCAAAGACTTATAATCCTTTCAGTTTAGACATTTATCCAGGAACTCAGATATCAGGTCCTTATTCTTATAATAATAAACTGAATGACATGAACTGACTTGTTGCTCCCATCTCCCAAACTAATTAGAACATGACATTTGACAATTGGTTTGTTGGTTTCCAATTGATGTTATATTTAGTAACAGAGCACAAGTTGATCAATGGAAGTAATGTATACAGGAACAAGGAAGAAATTCCAAATGAAATGTCACAATTTCAAAATAGAAAATTTTATAGTACAATCTTTGGATTTCAGAAAGCTATAGCATTGACCTTGTATATGGCAAAGAAAAACAAACAGGTACTGTTTATGTCAATATTTCACCATGATGGAAATATTGAGGGGGAACTGGAAGCCCTAGATGGAAACTTTCCACAACAAAACTGAAGGTTGAGGAGATGTTTTTGATGTGTTACACAGCATCTATGATGTTACTTGAAACACAAAGCATTGCCAAAGTTGTGTTTCACTCAACCCTAAACATGTGTAGCATACTTAATTTGAAGGTTTGCAAAGAAAAGAACAATTGCAAATATCACAGAGAAATTTTCTTAGAGGATTAGAACTGGGGAACATAATAGATCATTTACAGCAGAGGAAAATCAAAATGTTTCTTCCCAGAGAACTATACAAAAATATTATGGAGCACTATAGTAAGCTGACAGGTGAACAGGCAGGTATAGCATGAGAAAGATCTACTATGACAACAGGAAAATAAAAAAAAATGTTAACTGTGCCCTATGAGAAAGTATAAGAGAACAAAACATATGTGCTATCAGTGTAACTGATTTTTGCGTATGGAACATAAAATAGTCATGTGTGAAGACTGCCTTGGATGTCACAGTTGAAACAAAGCTTACTTCTGTGGCAGAATTTTATTTGCTTTTGTACTGTAGTTCATATTTTATTTTTGATGTTATCTTTTAAGCTTTATAAATAAGTAAACAGCTGATTTGAAAATACTGATGTCTATTCTAAGCACTCATTAAACATTTGATATTTTATTTTTTGACATCTTATTTCCTTGCTAACTACATGTTGTACAATATAGTAGGAAGCTCCTGGCAAAACAGGAAGGAGGTGACAAGGCTGCCACATAGAAATGGAAAACTAAGCACTCTTGCTGTCAGTATAAGCAAGATGTGCATGGACCATGCAGTTGTCATGTGTAAAGACCGCCTTGGGTGTGACGGTTGAAGCTAAGCTTATGTCTGGGTAGATTTTTGTGTGTGTTTACACTGTAGTTCACATAGCTTTTTATTGTAGATGTTAACTGTTAAGTTTTGCAAACAAATACACAACTGATCTGAAAATGCTGCTGTTTATTCTAAACACACAACACACATTAAGAATTTAATAATTTATTTTATTCATATTTTGTATTTCTGTTAACTACACATAGTATAATATAATGACAAGCTCCTGACAAAACAGCAGGACCTCTGAGACATCAAATACATCTTCCAAAAAGGCCAGAGAAAAAGAGGGGGGCCAGGAAAGCAAAAGACATGTGCAGTTAAAGTGACACATGTGTATGGAACGTGCTATTGTCCGTGTGCAGATTGTCTTTGGGGTGATAATTGAAGTAAATATTTTTTGTGAAGTTCTATTGATTCTTTATTGTAGTTCTTATTGAAATTTATCTCTGATCTTCTTTTTTAGACTCTGTACACCAAAAGCCAGTTCATAATGAAAATTTTGATTTTTTTTATAAACATTCAACAAGTATTAAATACTCAATTCTTCATTTTTCTGGTTTTTTTTTTCTGTTAGCTACTCATTGCTTAAAACTCACAAAATTAATAATTCATCAATAAAACAAGATACAACCCAGCACCCCCAACTTGCCAACACAAATCCAGATGGCACTGAGATGGAAGAAACCAAAAGCCTCCCAGCTGAACTTTTTGAAATGACAGTAGCAGAAGAAGTAACAAAAGAGATGAATAATTCTCTTGACAAACCAGAGCAAGAAAAGAATATTGAAAGCAAGGGAGAAATAGGAAGTCACTTATTGAGGCAAATATCAAAATAACTTCAGACTTCTCTACAGAAACTCAAAAAGAAAGGAAGGCATTCAATGATAAGTACTTAAAGAAAGTAACTACCAATCTAGATTACTATATTCATGCAAAGTTCTCCTTCAAAATAGGAGGAGAAATAAAGACCAGACAACTATAACCAAAAGAAATTTATGATCAAAAGCCAGAATTGCAGAATATACTTGAATGAATACCACACATGGGAAAGGAAGAATAGATGAATATTAGGAATGAATTCAACATTAGAAAAACAATGAAATTATAGGAATTAGTATTTACTTTTCTATAACTCTAAAATTAAATGGCCTTAATTCTTCAATTAAAAGACAGACGGACAGACTGAATTAAAAACAAGACCCAACTCTTTTCTGTTTGTAAAAATACACCTCACTAGCAAAGATATATACAGACTAAAAGTAAAATAATGGGAAGCAATAATTCATGCAAATGGAGTCCAAAAGCAAGAAGAAGTAGCTATACTTCTATCTGACAAATCAGACCTTAGGACAAAACTACCTAGACAAAACAAAGAAAACCACCACATTAGCTAAAGGAAACAATCCACTAAGAAAACATAATTATAAATATCTGTGAACCAAACATCTGTGTACCAAACTTTGTAAGATAAAAATTATGCAACTTAAAGTATGACATGTAGATTCCAATACAGTAATAATAGATGACTTCAATACCTTCATACAGTAATAATGGGTGACTTCAATGCCTTCAATACAGTAATAATGGATGACTTCAATGCCCCACTATCACTTGGAGATAAAACATCTAGATTTTAAAAAATTAGCAAAGAGATGAAAGAGGTAAACTACAGCATAGATCAAATAGAGATGTCTATAGATCATTACATTCACATATTCTTCTCACCAGCTCATGAAACATGCTCAAAAAATATAGCACATTTGAGACCATAAAGCAACCCCTAACAGTACCAAAACCCAAATTTATTTCCTATACTTTTTCAGATCACAATCTAATAAAATCATAAATCAACAAGAGAAACCACAAAAAAACTATACAAACACTTGAATCTTGAGTATTTCACCTTTGAATCATCAGTGTGTCACTGAAGAAATCAGGGAGGAAATTTAAAAATTCCTAGAATCAAAGAAAAATGGAAATGCAATATACCAGAATCTCTGAGGTACAGTAAAGGCAATTCTAAGAGGAAAGTTTATAGCTATAAGTACCTATATTTTTTTAAAAAAATCCAACAATTCTCAAGTAAATAATCTAATCATACATCTAAAATTCTTACAAAAATAAATACAAATGAAAACAAAATCCAACAGAAAGAAGAAAGATTAAAGCTGACATTAATGAGATAGAGACTAAAATAACAAAACACAGAATCAAAAATGAGATTATTCTTTGAAAAGAGAAACAGGCTTGATGAAATCTTAGTTTAACCAAAAGAAAGAGTGAGAATACAATTATAGGTAAGAAGGCAAAAAAAAAAAAAACTCTAAAATTAAAATTTTAGGACACTGAAGGAAAAAATTGAAGAAAATACTGGAATATAAAAGAAAACTTCTATGTTCATGAATTGGTAGAATTAAAACTGTCAAAAGGGCCAAACTGCCAAAGCTGATGTACAGATTCTATACCTTCTTCATCAGAGTACCAATGAGACACTTCACAGAACTAAAATGAACAATCCTAAAATTCATGTGAAAACACTAAAGATCCAGAATACCCATAATAATACTAAGCAAAAAGAGCAAGGCTAAAAGCATCATGATGCTCAATTTTAATTTAGACGACAAAGCCACAGTAACAAATGACAGAATGGTATTTGCACAAAAATAGACATATACATCAATGAAACTGAATAGAAGACACAAAAACAAACCCATGAAACAGTCATCTGATTCTTTTTTCTAAAGAGAATAAAACAAAAGAGGACAGATCTAAGTAGATCAGAACAGAACAATGTAAGCAACACAGCACTTCACAACAAGACAATTGGATATTAACAGTAGCGATCATAATGTCTCTTTCTTTGAAATAGTTGAGCTTAGCTTAACATACAATATCAAACATAACAAAACAGAATAAAACCACTCAAGAGAATGAAAGAATTAAAAGGCACTCTGAAACAAATAACCAAAGATGAACAATGGCTACTATATTATCTTATTTTCCATAAAAATTTTGTTTATACTATAATACATATTAAAATCCAATAAGACACAACATGATAGAACCAATGGTAATAGAAAAACAAAAGCATGGTAGGACTTCAGAGCAAGATGATATTAAATCAACAATGGCTGCTATATGGTTTGCCTTCAAAGTAACTATTCATATCATCACATATATTAAGATCAAATAAAACAGAATTAAACTATTCCAACCAATGAATAAAAACATAAGACTTCAAAGCAATATAATGGTGAACGATGATCACGATAAAATCTTCTGTACTCTTACCATTTCTTACACTAGGGAGACTATATGGTGTTTATACATGTGAGTTTGATTTATTTTACTTATGAGTATGGATTCAAGTTGCATTCATTTATTTATAAATATCTCAATGTGATCATTCTTTATAGCTGAGTAGTGCTCCATTGTATAAAAGTACCACAATTTTTTTTTATCCATTCCTCAGTTGATGGGCACTTAGGTTGTTTCCAAGATCTGGCTATTACAAATTGTACCACTATAAATATGGGTGCACATATATCACTGTGGTAAGATGTTTTCAGTTCTTCTGGGAATATGCCTAGAAGTGCAATACCTAGGTCAAATGGGACCTCCAACCCCAGCTTTTTTGAGGAATCTCCAGACTGACCTCCATAGTGGTTGCACCAGCCTACAATCCCACCAAAAGTGCAGAACAGTTCCTTTTTCCCCACAGCCTCTCCAGCATTTGCTGTTGGTAGTTTTCTTGATCCTGGCCATTCTTTATGGAGTGAAATGGAATCTCAGTGTGGTTTTAATTTTCATTTCTCTAATGACCAATGATGATGAACAGTTTTTCATGTATTTATTTGCCATTCATATTTCTTCATCTGAGAACTGTGTGTTCATCTCTGGATGCCCATTTTTGGATTGGGTCTTTGAATTTTGGGGGTCTGATTTTTTTTTTAATTCTTTATAAGTTCTAGCAGAAGTCCTTTATCTGAGGGACAGTTCACTAAGATTTTTTCCCAGTTTGTGGGTTTTCTTTTCACTCTGCTGGAGATTTCTTTGGACATTCAGAAACTCTTTAATAAGACGTCATCCCAGTTATTGATTCTGGGAAGTATGTCCCTTGTAATTTGGTTCTTGTTCATGAATTCTCTACCAACCCCTATGTCTTCAAGATTTTTACCTACTTTGTCTTCCAACAGATTTAGTATTTCCATTTTAATATTTAGATCCTTGATCCATTTAGATTTTAGTTTAGTACATGGTGACAGGGATGGGTCTAATTTTAGTTTTTGGTATATGGATAGCCAGTTTTTCCAGCACCATTTATTCAAGAGACTATCATTCTTCCAGTGAATATGCTTGGCCCCTTTATCAAAGATAAGGTGTTTGAGTGTGTTCGTAGTTGTATCTTCTAATCTATTCCATTGATCTTCAGGTCTGTTTTTATTCTAATATCATGTTGATTTTATTACAGTAGCTTTGTAGTATAACTTCAAGTCAGGGATTATGATGCTTCCTGCCTTGGCTTTGCTGCTTAAAATTGCCTTTGCTATTCTAGGTTTCTTCTGGTTCCAGATGAATTTTAGGAGTGATTTCTCTAGATCTATGAGGTATGTTAGTGGTATTTTCATTGCGATTGAATTGAATCTGTATAACAATTTTGGGAGAATGGCCATTTTCACAATATTTATTCTTCCTATCCATGAACAAGGGATGTCTTTCCCTTTTCTGAGGTCCTCTTCAATTTTCTTTTTCAGGGTATCATAATTTTCCCTGTACAACTCTTTTACATCCTTCATTAGATTAATTCCTAAGTATTTCATTTTTTTGAATGCTAGTGTGAAGGGTGTGGCTTCTCTTATTTCTCTTTCAGTGGTTTTGTTGTTAGTGTGTAAGAATGCTATTGATTTTTGAGTATTGACTTTGTATCCAGCTACATTGCTGAATTTATTTATTATATCTAGGAGTCTTTCAATGGAGTTTTGGGGGTCTTTTATGTAGAGTATCATGTCATCTGCAAATAATGATAATTTAACTTCCTCTTTTCCTATCTTTACTCCTTTTATTTCTCTCTCTTATATAATTGCTCTGGCTAGTATTTCCAGTACTATGTTAAATAGGAGCAGTGATAAGGGACATCCTTGTCTTATGCCTGATTTCAAGGTAAAGGTTTTCAGTTTTGGGCCATCTAATATGACACTGGCTGTTGGTTTGTCATAGATGGCCTTTATCATATTGAGGTAAAGACCATCTATTCCAATTCTCTGTAAGGTTCTTATCATGAATCGGTGTTGGATCTTATCAAAATCTTTTTCTGCATCTATAGAAATGATCATATGATTCTTACTTTTTGCTCTATTGATATGGTGGATTACACTTATTGATTTACATATGTTGAACCATCCCTGCATACCTGGGATGAATCCCACTTGGTCATGGTGTATAATCTTCTTGATGATTTGCTGCATGCTGTTTGCCAATATTTTATTGAGAATTTTTGCATCTATGTTCATTAGGGAGATTGGCCTACTTCTTTTTTTTAGTTGGGTCTTTCTCAGGTTTTGGTAGTAGAGTGATATTTGCTTCCAGGAATGACTTAGGGAGAATTGCTTCCCTTTCAATTTTATTGAAAAGTTTGAGGAGTGTGGGCATTAAGTCTTCTTTGTATTTCTTGTAGAATTCCACAGTGAATCTGTCTGGGCCTGGGATTTTCTTTGTTGGTAGGGACTTGATTACATTTTCAACTTCATTCATAGAATTGGGTTATTCAGCAGTTTTACATCTTCTTGATCCAGCTTTGGTGGTTCATATGTTTCTAGGAATCTGTCCATTTCTTCTGTGTTATCAAACCTATGAGAGCAGAGGCTTTCAAAATAGTTGTTGATGATCTTCTGTATTTCCACAGAGTCAGTAGTGATTTCACCTTTTTCATTCTGTATTGCATGAATTTGAGTCTTTCCTTTCCTTTTTTAATTAGGTTGGCTAGGGGCTTATCAATTTTATTTATTCTTTCAAAGAACCAACTCTTTGATTCATTGATTCTTTGTATTGTTTTCGTAGTCTCTATTGCATTAATTTCTGCTCTGATCTTTATATTTTCCTCCCTTCTTTTGGTTTTGGGCTTGGTTTGCTCTTCTTTTTCTAGATGTCTGAGGTATAATATCAGTTTGCTTATTTGTGTTCGTTCTGTTTTCCTAATTTGGGAACTCAGCACAATAAATTTTCCTCTGAGGACCACTTTCATTGCATCCCACAGGTTCCAGTAAGTTGTATTTGTATTTTCATTTGCTTGTAGATATTGTTTAATTTCTTCTTTAATTTGCTCTGTGACCCACTGATTGCTCAAGAGTGTATTATTCAATATTCATGTGTTTGTGGAGTTTTTGCAGTTATTTTTATCATTAGTTTCTAGTTTCATGGTGCTATGATCTGATAACATGCATGGGGTAATTTCAATTCTTTTGCATTTATTTAAATATGTGCTCTCAAACCTCCAGCCCATCCCAAGAATGCCTACGAGCCATGTACATAGAAGAAAATACTAGCCATATACCTGAAATGCCTGAAATGATATCAACTGAAATAAAGAAGCAAGTAGGAGAAGCTATGAGGGAACTCAAATCAGAAATAATCCCCCAGGTAAAAGAAGAAATGATAAAAGTAGTGAAAGAAATAGTGAATGCATCTAAAGAAGACACAGCTAAAAAATTAGAGGAACAAAGCAAAATGATAGAATCCCTGAATGAACAGTTTAAGAAACAAACAGAATACATGAAGCAGATTCAAAGAGATATACAAGAAATCAAAAATTCTATTGAAAGTTGCAAAAACCACCTCAATGAAAGTGAAGATAGAATCTCAGACCTCGAAGATAAGATTGCAGCTAGTGAACAGGAAAGGAAAGATCTTCTAAAAATAACAAGAAATCAGGAAATAACAATTCAACAGCTACAAGATGATGCAAAAAAAAACCATAAGATTAATAGGGAATAAATGAAAAAGAAGGGGACAACACAAATGATATCAAGAGGCTATTTATAGAAGTAATAGCTGAAAACTTCCCAAACAAGAGTATGGAAACTGACATACAGGTTAGTGAAGCATATAGGACTCCAAATAGCCATAACCAAAAAAAACTACACCCAGACATATAATAATCACCATCCCAGAAATCCAACATAAGAACAGAATATTAAAAGCTGTTAAAGAGAAAAGACAGATCACCTATAAAGGAAAACCTATCAGAATCACAGCAGACTTCTCAACACAAACAATGAAGTCAAGAAGAGCATGGAGTGAAGTTTTTCAGATCCTAAAGGAAAATGACTTCCAACCAGACTGATGTGCCCTGCAAAACTATCCTTCAAAATGAATGGAGAAAAAAGATACTTCCATGACAAAGAACAGCTGAAGAACTTCATGATCACCAAACCTACAAATAATACTGAAAGACATTCTAGATACACATAGGAAAAAATCACTAGGCAAGACAGATAATTAAACAGAATGGAAAGTTAAGATACAACATCAGAAAAATAACATGTCAACAGTAAACCAATATATGACAGTTGTAACCATTAATGCAAATGGCCTCAATTCACCAATTAAAAGAAACAGATTGGCAGAATGGATCAAGAAACAATGTCCAACCATATGCTGTCTACAAGAAATCCATCTAACCCAAAAGGAAACTCATATACTGAAAGAATGGAAAACAATACTCCATGCAACAGGAACAACAACAACAAAAAAAAGCGGTGGTAGCTATTCTGTTTGCAGACCATGTGAACTTCAAACCAAGAATGGTCCGAAGAGATAAAGAAGGTCACTACATACTAGTTGGGGGAAAACTGCAAGACAAAGAGATAACAATCTTAAATATATATGCACCAAATTCCAGAGCACCCAGCTGCACAAAGTATATATAGACTATATACTAACCCACAGAACATATTTAAGTAAATGCAAAAGAATTCATCTGATTCTGAATAAAGGAAGCCTCTTTAACAAATGTTGCTGGGGAAACTAGATATCCACTTGTAGATGACTGAAACTAGATCCTTCTGTCTTGTCTTGCACAAAAATCAATTCAAAGTGAATGAAAGATCTCATATAATACCTGGAACACTTAAACTTCTAGAAGAAAACATAGGGAGACACTTGAAGTTCCCCTTGGCACAGAATATTTGAGTAGATCTCCAATGCCACAGAAAATAATAGCAACAACAAATGAAACTATATGAAATTGAAAAATTTCTGGATGGGAAGGGAAACAACTAACAGAATGAAGAAATATTTAACAAAGTAAGTACAATTGGCCAATAAGTACATGAAAAAATGTTCAACATCTTTAGCCATTAGGGAAATGCAAATCAAAACTATATACAGATTTCATCATACTACAGTTAAAATGACTGCTATCAAGACTACAAAAAAGAGTAAATGATCATGAGGGTGTGAAGAAAAAAGGGAATTCTTCTACACTCTACATACAATGGAAATTATTATGAGGGGAACTGACAAAAAAAAAGAAAGAAAAGAAAAAACCTAACAATAGAGCTACTGTTTGATCCAACTATACCACTCATTGTATACCCAAAGGAATTATAGTCAGCACACTTACTTCTGTATAGCCATGTTTTTTGCAGCACTAATCACAATAACTAGGATATAGAAGCAGCTTAGCAGTCCATGAACAGATGAATGAAGAAAATGTGGTACATATTAAAGAAATATGAGGTATTAGACCAAAAAGAAGTCATTCTTTCTCACTAGACAGTGACCTTGTCCCCAAGCCTTACAGTGGAAGATACACTGGAGTGCTTGAAAACAAACAAAAAATGTTGGGTTGGTGACCAACAGTATTTTCTTATCTTCTTTCTAGCTTTTTGATCTTGGAGAATTTGCTGAACATCTCTCAATCTTGGTTTATTTATCTGTTATGTGCACATTATAATTCCTACCATCTAAGTTTTAGAGAGATTTAAGGGAAATCTTTCACAAACAATGCTTAGCATCATACCAGGGCATATAACTATTCCATAAATATTAGCTATCAATTTGCTATCTAAATTTCAACAGGTAATATAATTATATAGTTTTGGGGGATTTCATATGACCCTTCTTCCTCTTTTAGCAGCTAATAATACCTTCTATAATAATATTTCATGTGATTGAAAGCTTTTCTTCTTTATATTTATTAATAGAGGTTTTTCTTTTCCACTATCCTTTTGACATTATCCAATTTACTTAAAGAGAAGTAGAAGTAGACTCAATGCTAAATTAAAATACTGACAAGTGTCAAGAATAATAGGAAAAGTACTATAATTCTGGCTACAATTCAGATTACTGCATTTGAAATTTCTAAATATAACATTTGCTTTTACAATAAACCATGGGAGACTTATATTTGGCTGATGGTCCATTCTGACCCTCAGGTCATGCTATGTCTAAAATGCAGTTCCCCTTGCAATTTTTTTTCACCACCATCTGTGTTCTGTGGTTGATAAGGTATAAGTGTGTAATAATTCCCCACAGAGGCTTCTTTTCAGACACCTGTGTCTGTTACCCATGAGCTAGCAGATTAAGAAGAGAAATTGTTCAAAAGCAAATTTTCACCAATTTGATTTAACAATATTATCTTTGTAGTAATATGGAATTCTCAGAAATTATGAAAGAAATGGTACTGAATTATGTACATATAATTATATGTTGTCAACACTATTGCTCAACTATCCACATGTCTTACATGAGATGAGTGAAAAATGAATGAATCCTCTGAGTATTTCAGAGGTTTTGTGTTCTTTAGATATTTCAAGACAGTTTCGTTGAGCACCTCCCAGTACAATTTTAATAATGCTGTTTTTGTAAATAAGTCTGTGTGTACAATGAAAAGGACCTAGGATGGAAATCAGATGAGCTGGCTTCCAGCCATGCTGACCACTGGTTATCTGAACAGTCTTGGTAAATTTTGATGTCTTTTTTCAACATGTTTCCTTACTCTCTACCTAACCTTTGCAGTTGTGATATTCTAAGCAGGTACCATTAACCTCAGCCTGGTGCAGGACTTGTACTGCTGACCTCTACCATATCCAGGACTGGTATTGCTCACTTCAGTTTTGCCCTGGCCTGGGGCTGATAACCTCATCTGTGTCCTAAGCTTGTGCTGCTAACCTCAGTCATATACTGCAGTTGTAAGATCTTGTCATGGTACCATCTTTATAGGAAGACACTTGGAATTCTCTCTAAACATGCATGCAAGCGCTTCCCTTTGGCAGGTACCTGAAATGGGTCCAGGTGTTACTCCACTGATGTATGCAGTTGGCCCACTGTATGTCAGAAAAGCAGTTTTGAGATCTTTTGAAAATAGTAACAGGAGTAACACTTGTTCAGAAATGCCTGAAGATAGTATCTCAATATTTCTGATGATCAAATAACCCAAGAACACAAGGTCTTATACATCATTCAGAAAACCTCCCTCTGCACATTTTTAAACATTCCACAGCAGGCCAGGAGTAGAACCCATATTTGTACTTCAGAGATAATGAAATTTTCACCATAGCAAACTATGTTGTCCAAACAGACCATAGTGCTGATATCAAGAGTTAGGCAAAAATATAAATATAAAATAACAAAAAAATATTTTCACAAGGCTTTACAGCCTACAACATATACCATTGTTATTTCATTTGAGCCTCACCACATATAAAAACGAAAGGGTTGGGTAATGTGTCCGATGTTAGTTGACTAGATTGCAAAGGGGCCAGCCCTGAAGGTCAACTACTCTGATTCCTACCTAGTCTTAAATGTTTTCTGGACTCAGTCTTGTTTCTTACATCAAATAGGTTGATATCAAGGAACAAAATAAATTTTCCACTGGCTTTGAATTCCTTAGTGACTAATGTGATAAGTGTTGGCCCAACTGGAAATATAATCTCAATAAATCACATGTTCTAATCTACTGATATCACCATAATAATTAAGTTCACTTTTGGAAACTCCAGAATAGGAAACCAATCAGATTGTTTCAGCTGATTCCGCTTTGCCCCTTTCTTGGTACTTGTAAATAGCTCATTACTATATCTTAATCTACTTTCTGGAGCTACAAAAGAGTATCTGGGATTGAGTAATTTGTAAAGGAAAGAAGTTTATTTTGCCTCACAGTTCTGGAGGCTGAAAGCCCAAGTCAAAGGAGGCTACATCTACAAATGTGTCATAACATGACAGAAAAACAGAAAGGCAAGCAAGCTCCCACAGAAGAGACCAAATACAAGAGCTCAGCTTATCCTAACAACCAGCTCTGCAGTAACTAAGCCAGTTCCAAAGAATGAGTTTAATTCCTCTCAATGATTCAATCTGCTTTTGGGGGCTTTTAAGTTTGGTCTTTTTGAGACAAGCTCCCATTATATAGTTCAGGCTTGTCTTGAACTCTCTATGTGACCCAGGCTGTACTCAAATACATGGTGGCTCTCTTGCCCTAGCCTCACAAGGGATAAAATTACAAGACTGTGCTACCACACCAGGCCCAGTCAATTCTTAACAATCCTGCCACCTCTCAACACTGTTGCATCAGGGACTAACTTTCCAAAATACTAATTTCTGGGAACTTATTCAAATCATAGAAACTTCACATGCAATGTTAGTACAGAGGGATATGAGTGGTTCACAAAAACAAAGGGTCACTAAATAATACATCTTTGTTAGTGTCTTCTCATTATATATTATTAATAATTTCTTACATTTACCATAAAGAGCTACAGCACAGTGGTCAAGTAGAGGGGTCTAGTGGTCACACCAGGGAGTAAATCATGCTTCTTCTACTAACTGTGCAACTCTGAGTCACATTTATCATTTACATAATAAGCATAAAATTGTAACACATGCATCATAAAGTTGTTAAGAGAACCAAATGTGGTAATGCTTAGAAAAGACTTAAAATTGTACTGAGCACAGAGTGAGCAGACAATAAATACTAGGTGTTGTTATTTATGCAATGGGTGTCACATTATCTTCATTTTACAAAAAAAAAAAAAAAAAAAAAACACTGAGATCCAAGACACACACAATTTCCCTAAAGTCCCAAAACCTTAACAGGCTTTATAGTATCTCCTCTATTGAAATCAACTTAAAGATTAGTGGATCTTTAAAGCTGAACTGAGACTAAAAAAGAAGAGGGAAGAGGAAGTAACAGGCCAGTTAGATGGAAAACACCTCTGAAAGTCAGTGGGGCAGCAATTTGGGTAAATATTGCCAACTTCTCATTTTGTCATATTTCATAAGTGCATGTTCTGTGCTGACCCACTTACCTCAAGTGTTTGGTTTTCCCTCAAAGTATGACAATGGCAGAAGAATCAAATAGAAAAATGACATTTAGGTTTTTTACTAAGACAGCTTCTAAGCAGAGGTCCTGTTATGTCTAAGTCTCTATGACTTGTCATTAAAAATCTATTAAAATTGAGGGCATATCTCTCATATGGACATAATCTTCTTAAGAACTATTTAAGAATATACTTGGATGGTAGTAGGAAAATGTTCAATTAAATCACCTATAGTGGGAGGAAGAAGTCAAGATGGCTGATCAGTGAGCAACAAAATACAAAGCCTCCCAGGAGAAACAACTCATATGCCAGAATAAAACACCCTGGAGAGACACAGGCAGAGGAAATGGATTCTCTTGACACAGGAAGAAATTAAAATGTAAAAACACTCATCAAACATGTCAGGACTACAACTGAAACAGCTAAAAATTATGGGACACAGCATTTTCAGTGCGACCCGTCAAGTTTGCACTGGCCTAAATTTATACCAGCTTGAATGAACACCAGCCAGCAGAACTGCCTAAACTCATGCCCACTGCCACTCACAGGAACCACAGCAGCACTGAAGTCAGGGATTGGTGAGCCCAATGGAGAGCAGAGCTGGTGAAGGGACCTTCATTAATGCATGGTCAGTGCTGGGAATGAGACCCCCCCTACCAAGGCAAGGGCATAACCAAATGGGCGACATGTTGGAATTGGGCAGAAGGAGCCTGAACTGGGAGCCACAGTGACTTCAGTTGGTTGCTCTTTCCCCAGAGCACATTCATGGGATTTGCTTGGACTGGGCCGCACCCCTGGCCGGGACCCAAAGAGCCATCCCAAATCAATTCTCTGCACCTAGCATGCACTAACTGGGTGAAGGCCCCTGAAGTTTGGCTGGCCCAGGAGGGGAGGGACAGGCAGGAGAGGGGAGAGGGCGGAGGTCCCTCACCAGTGTGCTTTGGAGGAAATGTGGCCAACAGGGAAGGGGGCTGGGACCTGCACTGTAACCTGTGTAGAGGAAGCCAGGACCATGACAGGAGAGACAGGGAGGAGGAGACCCCCAGCCCAGAACCC